>JAUKPQ010040961.1:0-32887 GCA_032273045.1 Chloridella minuta | reverse complement strand
CAAGTGATACAATCACTATAGATTTATCTAGTTTATCCAGCTCTAGTATTGATACTATAACATTATCAGGGCCGCACACTTACTCGTCCGGGTTTAATACTATTACGTCTGGTGTCGGTATTACCGCACAAGATATTAGTACATTTAATTGGAATTTAAACGAAGAGTTTGTTCACTGCCTTCCAGACCTCGAAAGGGTTAAAAAAATGTGTGAAGAATATCCAGGATTAAAGATAGCATACGAAAAATTTAAGACAACTTATAAACTAGTAGCAGATCATTATGATACTCCAAAAGATAAAAGACCTAAGCCTTAATTGGTTAGAGCGTCACGACCGTAAACGTATTATTATGGATCGTGAATGTAACGAGCCATACCTAGAACGCTATTATCTTTTTCTTAAAGATAGGAAAAAATTCCCGTTTAATATTTTCTTACATCACTTTTTAAAAGGTGATCCGGACGAAGTACATGATCATCCGTGGAGTTACTTTACCATAATTCTTAAAGGTGGATATTGGGAATGGACTCCATTGTTTAATAACGATGGCAAAATGATTGGACAAAAATCTCAATGGAGAGGGCCGGGTCATTTTAGAATATGTAAGCCAACAAGTTTTCACAGAATTGAATTAGACCCATCTGTGGATTGTTGGACATTGTTCATGCCAGGCCCACAAAAACGAGAATGGGGCTTTCTCGT
Source organism: Chloridella minuta (assembly GCA_032273045.1). Taxonomy (NCBI): domain Eukaryota; class Xanthophyceae; order Mischococcales; family Pleurochloridaceae; genus Chloridella; species Chloridella minuta. The sequence continues at coordinate 32,183 of JAUKPQ010040961.1, read as the reverse complement.
AAAAAATAAATGGATTCATAATGACAACTATCTTGCCAACCGTAAGCACGGTTAATTCTCCTGGGTATTTAACATCCTCTCAACTTCACTCAACTTATGGTGCTGTTCCCCCGCAGTCAAGCGGACAGATTTATACAAACAACACTACTAGCGGACAGTTTTTAACATCGTCTGGTAGTAATGGTATGTCTTGGACTACTGGTACTACCACTACTCCATATGATGCTGTAATGACTATTAATCAAACCAAACCGGCTACTATAGAAGTTAAAGGTAATATGGTTATTAACGGGCGTGACTTAGAGGAACGGTTAGATACAATCGAAAAAGTCTTGCAAATTCCAGAACGAGATGTTATACTAGAAAAGAAGCACCCTAAGCTAAAGAAACTGTATGATGAATACATCCAAGCATTGGGTAAGTATAGAACATTTGAAGCAATTAAAGGAGATGATTGATGAATAATTTTGTAATTAAAGACACACCAGGTTTTAAACTAAGTGTTAAATCTTGGAAATGCCTAAACCCCAACGATCTTAATGCACTAGAGTTTATACAAGAAACAAAGAATAGTGCAGGAGAAGTAGACATGTCATCTACGTATCAATTTTTTATGACTGATGAGGAAGTAGTAGATCTTTGCAACGGTCTGCTAGACAATGTTATTAATGACAACTGATTTAGAAAAGGCACTAGATGATAAACGAGCTCCCTGGACAGAAATTGAATATCGAACAAAAGACTTCTGGGTCTTTAGAGATGCATATCCAGTTACCCAAGGGCATTTGCTATTTGTGCCTACCAATGAACAAGGTAACAATCTCTACGAATGCTACAAAGCCGCATACAAATTCGGTTTCGAAGGTGTTGAGTCTAAAAGGTGGGAGGCTTTTAACATCGGCCAAAATGTTGGAGAAGCAGCTGGACAAACAGTAATGTACCCCCATGTACATATGATTCCTAGACGCAACGGCGACATGGAAGATCCACGTGGCGGAGTTAGGCACGTTATACCAGAAAAAGGAAATTATAAAAATGCAAATAAGAGTTAAAGAAAATGCAGAAGAAATTGGAAAATGTGGATGCGGACGTAGTCCAACAGGCAAGTGTGTCGGCTGGCACGGACTTACAGAAGAAGCATACCAAGAACGTCTTGAAAAATATCAAACAGGACAAGTTGATCTTGGTGGAAAAGACTTGGTGGACTAACATATCAAATCCTGATCAAATTGTAAAAGTTGATTGGAATAAAGGTATAGAAGTTGCTTATGGATGGAACGAGGCATGTGCTAAAGTGCTAGGTGTATTTGGTTTACCTGGCGAGAGGTTCTATTACAGACCTAAAGAAGATTTTATGATCTTTATCTTTAAGTCAACAAAAGATGCACAGCTATGTCGTATACTATTAAGCGAAATTATATGAAAGTGAAAATAGGCATTGTTGGATTAGGCTTTGTTGGGGAAGCTATCCGCAATGCTTATAATGACGGGCTTTTTACCCAAGTCATAGTAGTAGACATTGATCCTGCAAAATCAACAGGAACGTATGCAGATTTACAGGAATGTGATGCAGTGTTTATTTGTGTGCCTAGTCCTTCGAAAGATACAGGCGAGTGTGACACAAGCATTTTAAACACAGTACTGTATATGTTACAAGATTATAAGAATGTAATTATTAGTAAGACTACTGCACCTCCTCAGTTCTATGAAAAGATGCAGACAGTCTATCCTAATCTAGTACACATACCAGAATTCCTAACAGCCGCTAAGGCTAAAGAAGATTATCTTCAAGAAAAAAATGCCGTTATAGGTGGCAAAATTGCTGCCTATCGAAATGAAGCAGAACGGATTATTAAATTAGTACAACCTATAACAACAGTAGAACATTGTTCAATTGGTGAGGCTGCATTTGTCAAATATACAATTAATAGTTACCTAGCAACCAAAGTTGTATTCATGAATGAAATGAGTGAGCTAGCAGTAGCACACGGATATCGCTGGGATACTATTAGAATGTTTCTAGCCGAAGATAATCGTATTGGATTAAGTCATATGCAAGTTCCGGGACCGGATGGATGTTACGGGTTTGGCGGCATGTGTTTTCCAAAAGATACAACAGCTTGGGTAAAGTATGCTAGCAAGCTAGGTGTACAATTGAGCGTATTGAAGACAGCAATAAAGAAAAATGTCCTATTAAGGTTGCAAAAACCTAAATAATCTAGTACAATGTACAATAGTCATCCACGACAATAACTCGGAGAATAATAAATTGACAAAAGAATTTACGCAAGATCCTGTTCTTAAAACGACAGTGGAATTTAAATCAGATGAATATGTACCTTTAAAGAAAGAAGTGTACGTTAAAAAAGAAACAGCACTAGATGCTATGGCCGGTGATGGCGGATACCAAGAAGCATACCTAGGAGATCATCTTCGTTTTAAGATGAAGCGTGACAATAAACGTTTCTGGGCAGGTGACAACATCAGTGACTATTTACACGAAGGCGACTTAGAAAAACTAATCGACGAAGCAACACCAGCATTTGAAAAAGTGTTAGACAGTTTGCTTATTGATAGAGAAAACGATCCCAATAGTAAAGGCACAGCAAGACGCTTGGCTAAAATGTACTTTAATGAAATAATGGCAGGAAGATATGAACCAGCACCAGACGCAACAGCGTTTCCAAATGATTCGGCGGATCGTTATGAGGGTATGCTTGTTGTACGTAGTGAGTTGCGCTCTATGTGTAGCCATCATCACCAACCTGTATCTGGCGTGGCTTATATTGGTATTATTGCTGCTAATAAACTCATCGGTCTTAGCAAGTATACCCGCATCGCTCAGTGGTGCGCCCGTCGAGGCACTCTCCAGGAGGAACTTTGCAACGACATTGCCCGTGAGATTAGCAAAGCTACTGACTCCGAAAACGTAGCAGTTTACGTGCAGGCAGTGCATGGTTGCTGTGAGAATCGAGGCATTATGGCACACTCTAGTCTTACACAGACCACTGTACTCAAAGGCACATTCAAAGACGATCCTCATACAAAGAAAGAATTCTTTGACAACATTAAACTTCAACAAGAGTTTGCACCACGATGAAATACATTACCAACAAGTTCGAAAGTATTCGCTTGCCAGTTGAAGAGGGCTTGTTAGAATGGTTGCAGGAGCAATACCCTGCTTCCAAATACGTTATTAAGGAACAATAATGAAATTAGATGTACCTATACGTCAACTATCATTAACGCCTAATGACGAACTGTTAAACTACGATTACAATTCAATTTTGTTACGTAAAATTAGTTATAACGATCCGGCAGTTGATTTTACGTTTGAAGGAAATATTGTCTTTCCATTCATAATAACACCGTTTAGTCCTAATATATCAGATTTTTCCGAAGAGAGGAAAATTTTTGAGAATGAAGACTCTGCATTGTTTAAATTAGTAATGAACGAAATTACAAAGATAGAAAAAGAATTAAACGCCACTGTTAAACTTGCAACACTATCAGGGATTGAGCCGGGCGGAAAGATACATAAACACTTTGATACTAGTCCATTATTTAGAGCATGCCATAGAGTTCATATACCACTAGTCACCGACGAAGGCGCAGTGTTTACTATAGATGACGCAGAATATTTCCTAGAAAAAGGTAAATGTTATGAATTTGACAACTCTAGATATCATAGTGTTGTTAATAATTCAAAAAATATAAGAATACATCTATTGATCGATTTGTTACCAAATATATCAAAGAATGAATAATGAACAACTATATTGGAATTAAACATGAGTAAAGTATATCTAATCAAACCGCTTGAAAAGAAAAGCATTGTTTGGCACATTGAAATGTTCCGTGAGAACAAAGACGGTTCTATTAGCTGGTTTAACATGTCCGAAACATATCGTTGGGGGCAGGGATTTATCGAAGAAGATATGGATTGTAACTTGCCATATGAAGATTCTAAAACAGCATACGCTAAAACAGATTGCGGGTGGGGCTCTGAGCTAGAAGATAGCTGTGCTATCGACTGGGAATTCAGCGACGACTTGGACGAAGAAGCACAAGAGTTTATCAAGAAATGTTACTACGATGGAGATCCAGACGACGAGAATGTTCCAGATATTGGTGGCGGAGCTTGGCTGTTTGACGGCACTCACGATTGGCAAGTAGAAGATGATTACTTAGAAATTATTGGTCCGTTCCAAGTTAGCTTATGCGATGACGACGGTACAGTAATCGAAGAAAATGTAAAGTTAAAACCAAGACCAGATCCTAACACAAGCTGGCCGTTTAGCGAAGCATTTCCAAAAGACTCAACACAAGGTGGTTAATATGAATTCAGTAGATATGGCTAATAATTTAATCTTTAGAGCAAAAAACTTAAATGAGTTTACTGTTACTACGGAGGTACCAGACTATTTCCGATTTAATGGTGAAATTCCATTTGACATGCAGATTAAAGATAGTATAATTACAGCTAAAGTATGGGCAGTTGACTTTGACGAGGCTGCTCAACGATTAGATGATTTTTTAGGAACATGCAAATGATATGGATTAAAAGACTAATAGCCAAGTGGGCTAACCAAGGTAATACCTACTCCGAAGTTGAAACTTTGAAAGGTAGCAGTAGATTAGTTGCTAGATCCGACGAATCTGCCTGTGGCGATGACCCTATCTTAAACTTTAAAATATATAGTGCGGTAGGCGGCAAGGTTGTAGAGTTTAGACGATATGATCGTAAGAGTGATCGTAACGACTCAACTACTTACATTATTACTAATGATCAAGACTTTGGTGAACGTATTAGTAAGATTGCAACAATGGAAAAATTAAAATTATGAGCAAGATTAAAATTGCAGAGCTGTTTTACAGCATACAAGGTGAAGGACGCTACATGGGCGTCCCGTCTGTGTTTCTGCGCACATTCGGTTGCAACTTCAAATGTGCAGGCTTTGGTATGCCACGTGGTGAGTTAAGCATGGAGGCTGCCGGTATTGCGGCTACACATAGTCTAGTTACACCTTTTCAAAAGTATGAAGAGCTGCCGCTAGTCAGCACAGGCTGTGATAGCTATGCGTCATGGATGCCAGAGTTTAAAGATCTTAGTCCGATGCTTACTAGCGAGGCAATTACAGATCGCATTATGGAAATCATTCCTCATAATGAGTGGAAGGATGAACATTTAGTTATTACAGGCGGTGAGCCTTTACTAGGATGGCAACGTGCTTATCCAGACTTGCTAAACAATCCTAAGATGAAAGCACTGAAAGAGATTACATTTGAAACAAACGGTACTCAGAAACTTACTCCAGAATTTAAAGGTTACTTAGCCAAGTGGAATAGCGAAGTAGGTAAAGAACTTACATTTAGTGTAAGTGCTAAATTACCAGCTAGTGGTGAAAAGTGGGAAGAAGCAATTCTTCCAGAGGTAGTATGCGAGTATGAAGAAGTTGGCACAGTTTATCTTAAATTTGTCGTTGCAACAGAACAAGATATCGCCGATGCCGAATGTGCTGTTGCGGCATATCGTGCGGCTGGTTTTAAAGGTCATGTATATCTAATGCCTGTAGGCGGTGTTGAAAGTGTATACACACTCAACGCAAAGAATGTAGCAATAGCAGCTATGAATCGAGGATGGCGTTACAGTGATAGATTACAAGTGCCGTTGTTTAAAAACGAATGGGGTACTTGATATGACCTTATGGCAAAAAGTTAAAGACTTCTGGATTAGAAGCTATACAAGCGATCGTAAAGCATTTTATTATGAGACTGCGGCCAGTGCGTGTGTGTTTGTGTCAATGACATGGATTTCAATTACAGCGCAACATCCCCCTATGCATCTTATATACCCAATAAGTTTTACAGGTGCTGTATTAAGTATCTTAGCATTCACGAGACGTGGAGCAGGTTGGCCGTTAGTTATGACTAGTTATTTTGCGTGTTTACATATATTTGGATTTGGTAGAGCCATGGGATGGTATTAACTTAATATATGATTAAACATTTTACAAATTTTACAGATAGTTGGTTGCATAATCGGGTAAAGGATCAAGTTTTAGATCCTAGATTAGATTGGAATTTTCCAAGTTATGCAACTGGCGACATAGATTTAAATAAAGCAGCATTTGGCAGAAGTGTTTTTAACAAACAGCAAAATGTTATTAATTGGCATAGAGTTGAATCTTTAATATATGTACTTGATAGATGGCTTGATCTAAATAAAGATTGGTTTCAAATTGATTTCTTAAATCATTGTATGATAAATTTTTATACAGCAGGACAAGTTACAGCATGGCACAATGACAACTCATATAATTTACCAGGTGCATATAGTTTGCTTTATTATGTAGACGAAAGTGACGGTGGTACTGAATTTGAAAATCAAAAAATTCCACATAAAGAAAATACAGGTATATTTTTTGATTCTAATATGCAACACAGACCAATTGCATCAACACAACCAAGGCGTATAAGTGTAAGTTGGGTAATGAAAGGAACCGTAAAATGATAAAAGAACTATTTGAAAAAATAACTGGTATAGATAAGATTCGTGCCAAGAGTCAAGCTGAAGCCGAGGTGGCTGTAAAGGCTGCTGAAGAGTCGGCAGCATTGGCTAAGGCAGCGTTAGATGCGGCAGAGGCTGCTACTAAAGCAGAAGCACTTGCTAAGATGACTCCAAAAGATCGAGCTACTGCTAAGGGCGAACCTTGGGTAGCTGTTCTTGATACTCATGTTAATAAAGATAATGTTCGAAATGGCTTCTTTGAGCTTGACTGGAATGACTTCTTTGTGTTACAATTGAAACAAGCTGGTTACGGATTTGACGGTGATCCAGATGAAGAAATTGTAGATCGTTGGTTCCGTGATTTGGCTAGAACTATGCTAGGCGAAGACGGGCAAGACACTACAAGAGGTGCAGGTTACATTAACGTGGTTCCGATCACAAAAGACAAATCAGAGGTTTCATGACATATATTTTAGTTGACACTGCTAACACATTCTTTCGTGCTAGACACGTAGTAAGAGGAGATGCTGATATTAAGTTAGGCATGGCTCTGCATATTACATTTAACAGTGTTAAAAAAGCATGGCAAGACTTTGGAGGCAACCATGTAGTGTTCTGTCTCGAAGGGCGTTCGTGGCGCAAGGATTTTTACAAGCCGTATAAGGCTAATCGTAAAGAGACTCGCGATGCTATGACTGTTAAAGAGCAAGAAGAAGATAAACTTTTTTGGGAAACGTATGATGCGTTCACTGAATTTGTTAAGACGAAGAGTAACTGTACAGTCTTACAACATAAGCAACTAGAAGCAGATGATTTGATTGCAGGATTCATTCAGGCACACCCTAATGATGATCATGTGATTATCTCGACAGACAGTGATTTTCACCAATTGATTGCTCCTAATGTAAAACAGTTTAATGGTGTTGCAGAAACACTTACTACTATCGAAGGCATCTTTGATAAAAAAGGTAAACGTGTAAAAGATAAGAAAACTGGCGAAGATGTTGCTCCGCCTAATCCGCCATGGATCCTTTTTGAGAAGTGTATGCGTGGCGACTCTAGTGACAATGTCTTTAGTGCATATCCCGGTGTGCGTGTCAAAGGTACTAAGAATAAAACAGGCCTAACAGAAGCATTTGAAGATAAAGGCAAGAAAGGCTGGGCGTGGAACAACGTCATGTTGCAACGCTGGGTCGACCACGAAGGCGTCGAACACAAGGTCTTAGACGACTACAATCGAAACGTAACTCTAGTTGACTTAACTGCACAACCTGCAGAAATTAAAGAACTTATTGTTGATACAATTAATGCAAATGCTGTTCCTAAAGATGTAACACAGGTTGGTATTCGATTATTAAAATTCTGTCAATTGTACGACATGAAGCGTATGATGGATAGTATCGAATCGTTTGCACATCCTTTTCAGGCAAGGTATCCCGAGGTAACTAAATGAAAACGTGTGTATTTACAGAAACATGTCCTAATAAGACTGACTACTGCCTGGAGGCAAAAATGAATTTAAAAGCAAAACCCATTGTTGATGGTAAATTTTGGATTGTAGAAAATGACGGAGAGAAAGTAGGTATTCTACATAAAAAAGAAAATAATAAGTTTATGTTGAGTTCTAAAGATGGTGAAGCTTATTTCAGTAAGAAAGATGAATTAACAAAACGATTTGGTAAAGATTTCTTTATTGTAAGTAATAAGGTAAAGATTAGTCACGAAGAAGTTAGAGATGTATATGAGTATCCTACTAGCTGTCGTCCGTACAATCCATTGTTTAATGTACAGCGTAAGCTACCGCTGTTTACAAAGAGCCAAGCAAGTAAAAGTTTATATTGTGCAGGGTATTATACAATTAAATTTGACAAAGGGTGGGTTAAATCATTCTGTCCTAAATTAATTACTATCGAACGATATCCATATAAAGGACCGTTTAAAAATGAAATTGAAATGAAACAGGTATTAGCAAATGCAAAATCCGATTAATACTGTACCTATCCAGCAATTTATGCAACAGGTAAAGGCTGCTGATCTTACTCAACAACGTGAAATTAAACTAGATATTAAGACTGCAAAAGCGTTGGCCTACTGTCTAGGCGAAGTTAGTGCAAAACTACTAGAAGACTATGATATCTTGTTTAAACGATTAGAATCAAGTACGGGCGGGGCTGTCACTGTACAAATGGACGGTGGTGGGTTTTCTACCAATTAATTGATAAATATATGCGTACTTAATACAAGGACGCATATAATGTCAAGACCAAAACCTAAAGTTCTTTTAGAATACATAAACAAGAAGAACTACAAGAGCGAACAGATTTTAGAAGCTGATGCTATATGGGCTGTCTTTTATAAAAAGGCGCCATTTAACTTAAAATCAGCAAGTAGCATTACCAGCTACCCCGGACCTAAATACAAAAAAGTGTCATTTAGCAATCCCGGACATGCACACAATCTTGCAAAAAAACTCAATCAAATGTTTAACTGCGACGATTTTGAAGTCGTTGAGCTTACTAGCGGCAAGTTTATCAAATGATATCAAAAGAGACTTACACCAAAATTTTCCTGCAACAAAAGGAAAAAAGTACAGATAGTGCCAATATCAAGCATCATATGTACAAATGGTGGCAAAGTCATAGAAGTAAAGAAACAGGCGGTCTACGCCTAAGTGATGAAGGCTTTGAATTTTTAACAGAAGAATTGGATTTGAAAAGTTATGAAATTCCATTTACTGAGCCAATCGAATTAAGTCCACAAACTATCATATTTTTTGATAGAACTATGGACGGACCGTATTATCTTACAAACCAAAGTATCACAGTATTTTCCGAAAAAAAGTCGTTTGAGCTGTACATGTTTTCAGACGATATTCGAAAGTATGGGCTAGTTAAAGCAATGAATGCCCAAAACAAAGATAGCCAAACGGACGAAAACTCCTAAAAAAACTGTTGACGTGACTGCTGTTAGGTTGTATAATAGATACATAGACAGTTAAACTTAAACGCTTTTTAACCCAGGAGTATATATGAGCGAGATCCTTTCACGTACAGTTGGCCCTAAGGCAGCAAAAAAATCCCTTCGCCGTGCTTTTAAAGCCAAGCGTCCATTGTTCCTCTGGGGTCCTCCAGGTATTGGTAAATCCGATATTGTGAAACAAATGGGTGTTGAGCTTGATGCTCACGTGATTGATATCCGTTTGAGCTTGTGGGAACCTACCGATATTAAAGGTATTCCATTCTTTGATTCTAATAGCAACAAAATGTCATGGGCTCCTCCAATTGAGTTGCCAGATGCAGAAATGGCAGCAAAGCATAGCCAGATCATCTTGTTTTTGGACGAAATGAACTCTGCGGCTCCTAGCGTACAGGCAGCGGCTTACCAATTGGTTTTGAACCGTCGTGTCGGTACTTACCATTTGCCAGACAATGTTTTAATTGTTGCCGCAGGTAACCGTGAAACTGACAAGGGTGTTACTTATCGTATGCCTGCTCCATTGGCTAACCGTTTCGTTCACTTGGAAATGAAAGTTGACTGGGAAGACTACTTTGGTTGGGCTGTTGACAACAAAATCCATAAGGACGTAGTTGGCTTTTTGACCTTCTCTAAGAAGGACTTGTATGATTTTGATCCTAAGAGTGCATCACGTGCCTTTGCTACTCCACGTAGCTGGTCATTTGTTAGCGAATTGTTGTTTGATGACGACGAAGATACTGATACATTAACTGATTTGATCTCAGGTGCAGTTGGTGAAGGCTTGGCTGTTAAGTTTATGGCTCATCGTAAGATCAGCTCAAAGTTGCCCGATCCTACAGACATCTTGGATGGCAAAGTTAAGAAAATGGACACTAAAGAAATCAGTGCCATGTACTCGTTGACTGTGTCGTTGTGCTACGAATTGAAAGATTCCGCTGACAAGCATGATAAGAAGTTTAATGACAAAGTTAACTGTTTCTTCCAGTTCATGATGGATAATTTTGAAACTGAATTGGTTGTTATGGGTACTAAACTTGCATTGACTCAATATCAATTGCCGCTGGATCCAGATGAGATCAAATGCTTTGACGACTTCCATACTAAATATGGCAAGTACATTGCGGCAGCTACAGATAAGCGTTAATTTGTAGCCAAAAGTAATTGACAGGACCTTCGGGTCCTGTTATAATATATACATACAGCAAATACTTAGGAGCAAAAAATGTCTAGTTATTTAGATCCAATTGTTGATAAAATCATTGTAGCACGAGTTGGTCTGCTACTGCGTCATCCGTTTTTTGGTAATATGGCAACTCGTCTTAAGATTGAGGATGCTACAGATTGGTGTGCTACTGCCGCAACAGATGGTCGTCATTTGTATTACAATCGAGACTTCTTTGCAGACTTAACTACTAAGCAGGTCGAGTTTGTTGTCGCCCACGAAATCTTGCATAATGTTTTTGAGCACATGCTCCGTGTTGAAGGTCGTGATCGCAAGGTATGGAACATTGCCGCTGACTACTCTGTTAACGGCACATTAACACGTGACCGTATTGGCGAAGCTCCTCCAAAGATTAAAATCTTCCACGATACTAAACACTACGGTAAAAGCTCAGAACAAATCTATGATGAGATTTATGAGTCAATGGACGACGAAGAATTAGATGCGCTTGGTCAGTTGTTGGATGAGCACATTGATTGGGAAAAAGAAGGCAAAGGTCGTCCTGCTTATTCCAAAGAAGAACTCAAGCAAATCCGTGATGAGATCAAAGAAGCTATGATGACTGCGGCTCAGGCAGCGGGTGCGGGAAATGTGCCGGCGGAGATTGGGCGCATGATCAAGGAGCTCACTGAGCCAAAGATGAACTGGCGTGAGATCCTGCGTCAGCAAATCCAAAGCACTATTAAGAACGACTATACATTTATGCGGCCTAACCGTAAAGCATGGCATATGAATGCAATTTTGCCCGGTACCAACTATGATGAGACTATTGATATTTGCATTGCAATCGATATGTCTGGCTCTATTGGTGACGATCAGGCCAAAGACTTTATTAGCGAAATTAAAGGCATTATGGACGAGTACAAAGAGTACAAGATTAAACTCTGGTGCTTCGATACCAAGGTCTATAACGAGCAAGACTTTGACGGCTACGGTTCCGACATCATGGAATACGAAGTTAAAGGCGGCGGCGGCACTGAGTTCGATGCTAACTGGGACTACATGAAGGAACATGACATTAATCCTAAAAAGTTTATCATGTTTACAGACGGGTATCCTTGGGGTAGCTGGGGCGATGAGAATTACTGCGACACAGTGTTCATCATCCATGGCAATAATACTATTGTTCCACCATTCGGTGCTCACGCATACTATGAATTTAAAGATTGATAGTGATGCATTTTCAGCAGGCCAGGTTGAAAGTAAAATCTGGGCGGCTGAAGAATTAGAAAAAATTGCAGCCCATATTCACATTCTTAGGATTACTATCTTAGGTGGATGGTATGGGCTTCTTCATTTTATTCTTAAGTCGCGTGGTCGACAAATGATTGAATGGTGTCGTAGTTACGATTTAGATGCGGGTGCATGTTCAGTAGCAAATGTTGTCAATAACACTTGGGAAATGGATGAATGGAAGTTCAGAGCAATTCCTAAAGATGCTAACTCACTTACATATGACGATGGTACTAACTGTGTAATAAACACTGCTACAGAACATTTTGATAATCAAGTATGGTTTAAAAACATACAAGAAGGTATGCTATGTGTACTCCAAGGTAACGATTTAGACATAGACGATCATGTAAATAAACCCACTAGCTTAGAACACTTTAAAACTATGTATCCACTAACAGTTCCGTTATTTGAAGGAACAAAAACATTTAATTTTCCAAGCGGATCGTTTACTAGATATATGATTATAGGTCACAAATAATGGCGTTAAAAAACGGCAAACCCAACGCTCTAAATGCGCTTGATTTACGAAAAGTAACTTTTCCTGCACATCATTTTCACTATACATTGTTATCAAAGTATACGCCTACTTTTCATAAAACAGTAGATACATGGATTTACAATAATTTAAATAGTCGCTATTACATAGGACAAGCTGTGGATCTAGTAGATAATACAATAGTCTATGTTACTAAAATTGGATTCGAGCAAGAAAAAGAACTTAGCTTTTTCAAACTTGCATGTCCACATTTAGCCTAACAGATAATTAATAAGCATATATAATTCATATAAGGAGGTCTTATGACTGAAGAAACCAATGTACAACAACCTGCGCAACCTGCAGAGACAGCACCACAACAAGAATCAAACGATTTAACAATTAATGATCTTAACGCTATGCGAACTATCATCGATATTGCTAGCTCTCGAGGTGCGTTTAAACCAAACGAAATGGTAGCAGTTGGACAAACATACAATAAACTATCTGCATTTTTAGATACAGTAGCTAAACAACCAAAGCAAGGAGCATAATATGCAATCCTTAAAACATGTAGGTAGAATTAAAGCAACTGGCCGTAGATGTATGGTAGTGTTTAGAACACTACCTGGAGATGCATTTAGCTGTTTGATTATTCAATCAGATTCTCTAGAGCCAAGTTATCACGATCAACTTATTACTCTTGTCGAATCAAATGCCGCACAATCAGCAAATGAATTCAGCGAAGTACTTGCCCGTAGTGTGTTTTCAGATGGTAGTACTATGTTACCTAGTCTACATGTTAAGGGATTACTTACTAAAGTACCAACTGATGCTGTAGAAATGATTCCTAATATGCAAACTACTATTCTGTTGTCTGAACTGAATCAAGTTATTGCACAGCAAGCTGGTGTTAGCGTACAGGATCTTGCAATTAAACCAAATGCAAATCAGAATGTTGAAATCCAAGAACTTGCAAAAGTTAAAGATATCAGTCCTAAGACTGGCAATACAGAACCAATTGGTGACCAAGACTTCGGAAGAACTACTAGTGCATCAGTTAACGAAGAGCCACTAAGCGACGAAGCACTTGCTAAAAAATTCCGTAGTGATGCAGATCGTTTAAGCAAAGAGGCAGCCGAACTTCGTCGACAGGCAGAATCACTTGCACCTACAAAGAAAAAAGTTGCTGTTAAAGAGTGAACAAGGGAAAAGTCTTTCCCAAGGACGTAGTTGAACACTGGCCTGAAGTATTTGGAGAAATTACATTAAATGTAGTTCCTCTCAAATACTTAGACTCAATTACCGTTGTTTTTAAAAATAATAAAGTTTGGGAAATTAAAATAAGTTCAAAACAGGCACAAGAAGACTGGGATTCATTTGAAATGAATCTCAAAGAAATGCTTGCCTCTTATGAAAGCGAGATTGACAATGTTGATTTTAAACTTGATACAGAAAGAGTTAAAAAAGACATGATTACATACACTAATAGATTTTTAAAGAAAAGAAAATTAAAATGACAGTAAAACTTTTATCATATTCACAACCAACAAAAGAGTTTGCTGACTTAGGCATCGATGATGCACAAGAACTTATTGCATACTGTGCTCGAGTATCAAATCCGAGCAATCAACTAAACACAGAAACAAGCGAAAAACTTATTAACTATCTAGTTAAACATGCACATTGGTCACCACTTGAGATGGTATCAGCGTGTGTAGAAATTACAACAACGCGAGATATTGCTCGACAAATTCTTCGACACAGGAGTTTTGCTTTCCAAGAGTTTAGCCAGCGTTATGCCGATCCTACAAAAGATCTTAATTTTGTATTGCGAGAGGCACGACTGCAAGACACAAAAAATAGACAAAACAGCGTAGAGTTAGATCTTACAACTGATGATGGTCGACGTCTTGCATGGCAGTGGGAGAACATCCAACAAGGTGTTATTGACAAAGCCAAGGAAGCATATACATGGGCTGTTGAACACGGTATTGCTAAAGAGCAAGCTCGTGCTGTACTGCCAGAAGGTAATACAGAAAGTCGTGTTTATATGAATGGTACACTGCGTAGTTGGATTCACTTTATTGAGTTGCGTAGTGCCAATGGTACACAGAAAGAGCATCAACTAGTTGCTGTTGCATGTGCTCATGCAATTGCAGCCATCTTTCCAATGGCTACATCATTACTGTCTAAATAATTAGTCTTTAAATGTTTCCGGCGGAAACATTTTTACATGTGCATCAAACTCATGAGCTAGCCAAGTATAATCATTTATCTTAGCTAGCTTTTCTTTATTTCCACGGTACTCATTTCCATACCATGCGCCTGCACTTGCACCACCGCGAACATATTCTCCTAAAGGACGATGGCCGCCTTTAGATATCCATGTTTCTAAACGTTGGGTAGTCTCTTCGTCGTTTTGTCTAGAAATAATTCCTGAAGATAATTTAACACATTCTCTAAATGCACTACGCCATGCATTTAATGGACTAGTTGCAAAATTATTAATGTTTGATATTTCACGCATTACTTTAATTTTAGCACCTATGCTAGTAGTAACATCAACCGCAGTTTCTTCATCAGCATTCAATATTAGATGACGTGGGATCAACTTTACACCACCGTAGCCGTATTCTAATAAATTAATAGGATTAATACTAGACCAAATATGTACCACATCAAAGTCCCAAACTGGAACTCGGTACGTAAAATCAAATGCATCAATAACTGTTGCATCAGCATCAACTACCCAAAAGAAATCAGTAGTTGATTGTTTAGCTGCCTCTAGATGTGCATTAAAAATACCATCTACATTTGATATAACTTTTACGTTAATATATCGTTCCTTTAATAATTCTAAATTTTTATCTGCATTATTTTCGTCGTACCTAATAAAGAAGATATCGTAGTCTGGAAATTTAATATCATCGCATTTAATAATTTTTTTATCTACAAATTCATCAGTTATAGTTGATAATTTAGGAATTAGGTAAGCCTCGGCAGTCTTTCCCTTAAAAATGTGTACATATTGCATATCCCAGTCTGACACCTTGTACGAAAGAAATTGTTCCCACCCTAACAAATCAACATTAATTAACCAAAATGTAGAAGTTTTAATAGTTGGAATTATATCTTTAGCAAGATCAACTATACTGCCTGTTAGTTTTTTAAATACAGCATGTGGATATGTAGTTGACAATTTTTCAATCAACTGATCATCTTTCTTTGTGTAATAAAATACAATATCTTTCATTCTTTGTCAAGGAAGCCGTTTCCTGTCCTGTATTGTTGTATGTGTACTGCTTTAAAAAATTTACTAGCATTTGCATCTAATTCTGCAATTTCTAAATCGAGTGCGTTTTTTAGTTCGTTGCCTAGCCATTGGGTACGATAGGCAACATCTGTTGCAGGGCCGTATCCTTGTTTTTCCCAATAAGTTGTTAGCCAGTCAAAATCTCTAACATCAACATAGTCCCAATCTGTACAATTAGTCATGTAACACCCTTCTCGGGCGCCCAGTATAGCCCACTCACCGTTAGGTGCATCAGCGCCAACATTAAGCCATACTAGCAATCGTTGTAGATTTTTCCAGTGTATTTCTTTTTTAAATTCTTTGTTAGCAGTACGGACACCTCGATCAAGTGACATCTTAACACCTTCACGGAATCCTGCACGCCATGCTTGGAACGGGCTAGCATTATTATATACATCGCTATAACAGCTATTCATTTGTATATATTCTGCATCCCAACAAAAGTCCACTTGTGCGTTAGGATCGTCGGCAGGTGCGTTTTCGTGAGTTTTCATGTCTAAGACATATTGTTTAGGCCATAACTTTAATCCGCCATTACCGTACATAAGTCCGTTAACTACATTGTAGCCTGCCCAACTGATAACACATTTAGATAGATCCTTATGTTCGTCAAAGTCAACTTCTTGATTTAGGAAGTCTTCACGTACAATATTATCTCCATCAACTGTAACAAATCGATCTGTTTCACTTAATCTTGCACAGGCTTTATGTGCTTCATCACTACCTTTAACCCCATGTACACGTTTAGCCCACGGCACTTTGTTTAGCAAGTCTGCATAATTTTTTTCAGCGTTTGGTTCGTCGTAACTGAGATAGATAATGTCGTAGTCTAAAATTTTAACTGTTTGTGTCATATAATATTTGATACCCTATTGTAGAAAAGAACTTTCTTACAAATATTCTGTTTTCAATAATTGCTTCTTTAGGAGAAGTATGCGCTACATATAATCGATCAGTATTAATTAAATCGTTTAACGACATCTTAATACTTCTAATTAACATATTATTGTTATTTTTATCAACTACAAATACTTCAAAAGTTGTGTTAAGATTATGAGATTGCAGCGATTCTCTTTGATCTGGTCTTAACTGAAATCCCCACTGAGACAATAAAGGATAATTTTCAATAGTAAACATACTATCCCAGTTATCTACTAACGGTACTTGCTCAATAGATGCTAGCTTAACATCACCTTCGGACTTAGAAACAATAGTAGGAGTAGTTTGATCAGCAAATATAATCTTGTAATTGGCTAGTTGTTTTTTGCCAATTAAAAACGGCCGAACTGTTGCATACTCCACATCTATAGAATTAGTAAATTCTAAATTTTCTTCGTTGGTTATTGACAGTATATCTCCAGTATCTTTACTAAAGTATACTTTATACACCACTGGTACATTGCTTATTGCCAGTGCTTGTGCCAGTAGTTCTGTTGGAATAATATCTTCTTCGGGATTATACATTTAATTGCTTTATAATTTCGTCAGTTAAGAACTCATTTTCAACATAATGAAATACCCCGTATTGCTTAAAATTATTTAGGTATAATTCTTGGGTATCAGTAAAGTTAATTAACAACTGACTTAAACAGGATTCAGGAATCGGATCCCATCCTTGTAGTGCAGGTTTCATATGTGTGAACGTAAACGGTGAATTAACATTTACTATGGTATCATCAATCCCTAATATTTTAGCGGCAATCGACACAGTTACATCCATACTAAAGAATTTTTGAGAATGTTTAGGAGCGATATCATAATAGATTTTTTGCCAGTTATATGTAATAAACTCAACTAGCTTAAAAAATTCCAACGCTTGGTTTGATTTTTTAAAATAAAACATACCGCAGTATAAATTTGGTAAGTCATTTTCAACAAACATTTTTCTATAAGTATTATCAGTAATAATTCGTTGTTTATAATCAGTAACATGGCTTGTGAAAAACAAATCTCGAGTATCCACCCATTCCCACACTCTTTCAATATTATCTAAAACTAACATATCAACATCTAATACAATAGTTTCATCGTATGGGCTAGCATAGTATAATTTCCATCGATTTTCAACTTTCCAATTGCTTGCACTAGCAGAGTCACCAAACGGAATAGGAATAATTTTATCAAACGCAGATAGATATTCTTCTGGAACAACATCGTTAGTTACAAGACTAATATTATTAATATTAGGTTGTGTTGCTTTAATACTCAATGCTAGTGCATATGCCTGTCGTACATAATCAGTATCATTGTTTTGTGCTATAACTACATAACCCTGTGTCATACTAGAGCCTCAATGTATCGTGTTAGACTGTACTTGTTCATTACATGCATGTCCAGATTATTTGTTCGTGTAGCAACGTACTCGCCAGAGTAGTTTTTCTTTTCTACTAAAAACTGTAATGCACTGTCTTTTATATCAAGCAGCACATCTCTATCAAGAGTATAATTCATTTTTCCAGGCAATGGTTTAACAAACTCGTCGCCCATCATATGTATTGCTATGCTGAATGCAAAGTCGTTTCTAAATACTACAGAATCAATATTATACAAAGATCTATAATAACTCCAGTTAGATTTAATGTATTTTATAATATCAAAAAATGCTTGATTAGCTGTAGATTTTTTAAAGTAAAATGCAGTGGCCCAATAGAACGGAATAGTTGTTTGATTTAGATATCTAAAACTACTATCATCTCTCCATTGTGCTAGATCAAAACTGTCCTGATAAATTAAAAAGTCATTGGCATTATTCCAAATATCTGCTAGTGTATCACTACTAATAATATAATCGCTGTCGATTACTAGGGTTTCATCATAGGGAGTTAATTCATAACAGTCAGATCTGCTTAAATTCTTCCAAGTAAGTGTTTTGCCCGCTAGTGTCCCGTCATAAAACTTTTTGGTCTGTTCAGTATCTGTCCACAATTCAATAATTCGATCAAATACTTCAGCGGCCTGAGGTTGACTTTTTAATAACCAATCTTTACTGTCAGTTACTAAACTAACAGGAACATTAAGATATTTCTTAACTCGCTCGGCTGCAAAGAGTGCTATCCTAGCATAGTCTATTTCGCTATTATTCTGAGCAAAGATTAAGACGCCACGGCTCATAGTTTGACTAGATCCTCAACACGGCGTTTAGACTTAATATCTCCATACTTAACTAAGTAGGTATTTGTTGATTCGGCGTAAACATTTAAAATATTATTGAGAAATTCTTTTAAATTTGCAATACGCAGCGGAATACTATTATCGTCTAAGATAATAGACTCAGTATTTCCAAGTTCTATTAATGTATGAACAAATACAATTAGTTCTCTAGAGACCGTAAAGCTCGATCCTTGAAAATAATATACAAGGTTTTGTTTATATTCTTCCAATGCAGTCTTTCTAAGATTGCTTAGTGTAGCCATAAAATTGGCTGTTTGGAATGCTTTTTCTATTCGTTCGTCCACAGGTACCTCCAGAGTAACTACTATATTGTATAGTAGTTATCTTGTCAAGAGGTATGGGGATTAGAATCCTGACTGCGAAGCAGTTGGACTTGGCACAGATACGTTTGAACCGCTTGGGCGGTATTGTGCAATAACGCTGTTTAATGTAGGTTGTACATCTTCGTCAAATTGTGTATCACCGGTATCATTATCTTGGAATTCAATAGTTAGAATAATTTGTGTACCGTCTACACTCTTTCTTGCATAGATATAATATCTATTTTCTGCATAAGATCCGGAAGGTGCTGCTTTTTGTCCTATTAATTGATTACTAGTTGTTAGGTCTTCCCATCCAGTTGCAGAACCCGTTGCACTACTACCAGTGTAGGTTGTAGAAGTATAATCCATTACAAATTCACCCATTTGAGTAAACATTGTATTCCATGTATTATTCTTACTTGATCCAGTTGTAATGTTTGCTGAAATTCTAATTTTTCCGCCAGCATTAAAATAATATCTAGGATGATTAGCGTCCGAGAACTGAATAATTACAGTGTTAGTTAGAGTTGCGTTCCATGCAGAACTACGTGTACCGGTAACTAACCCTTCAGTTGCATACTGACCGCCAACTGCATCTGCATCAATTGTACGTTTATTAGAATCGATTGTAGTAGCAAATGCACTAAATTGTGCTCGCAATGCTTCAGTAATTGCTAAACCACTAGCAGGTAACGATAAGTTTCTACCATCTGTTGCAGACGAAGAACCTACAGCTGATCCTATTTGATGCTGTCGTGCTTTTACCATGTCAGTACGTAAGTTAAGCCATTGTAATGCAGTAATAGTAGCTCCTTGAGACACAGCCGACGATGCTAAAGTTTGACCGTAGCCTCCAGTACCTGTACCCATTACAGAATCAACTACTGTCCTAATGGAATTGTAATCGGTGTATTGTATTAATTGACCTTGACCTGCTGACATGTTTATTCCTTATAGTACCAATGCTTCGATTGTTTTTGGGCTTTCATCATCACTAGATTCTAGTGCAACGGCAAAGACACCACTTGCGTGAGGAACTGCTATCATAGCATAACCGTCGTTGGCTGCAATTAACTCGTCACCTTTCTTAACACGGCCAATTACTTTAACCGGAACACGCCCTTTAAGGGCAATATACGTTCCGCCTTCTAATTCACTATTCATTTTAAATGCTGGATTTGTACTCACAACTCCAATAGCACGTTTACCCCATGTACAGGCAGTAACTTCTTTTTCGCCGCCAATCATAACAACTGTGCCAGGAGCATATTCTGCATCTGCTAGATATTTTTCTGCTAAGTCAGCAAACTGTGCGCTAGATGCTACACCCTGAAATACGGTAGCATATATGTCTCCACTACTATCTCGCGCTGCTACAGTATTAGCAGTATTAGCAGTAGTTGCTAGTCTATAAGTACCATCAACTTTAGTAGAATCAGCTTTTAAAGAATTACTTGCAGTACCCCAGAAACGATGAGTTGTTGATGTAATACCAGTTGACGGAGTATTAGCTAAGGTGATACCTTTTTTAATGTCAGCAAAACCAATAATTGCATTAACTCCGCTATCAAGCGTAAATTCATCTGAAGAAATAATATGCACAGTTGAATCGTCTACAATAGCTTCAATAATTGCATGAGGATTTCCAATTGTATCAACAACAGTTCTTGATTTTAATTCAGTTGCGCCTAGCCCAGCAGCAGTTTGCGGGCCAATTAGTACAAATTCTCCGCTTTCTGCTTTAGCATATAGTTGGTTGTTATCGCTATCAAACCAAAAATCACCAGTAGTTAGCCCGGTAGGCTCTCCTCCGCCGATTTCTGCTCCGCCAGTTGTTCTCCAATTATTGTTTTTATCAAAAAACTTTAGCTTATTAAGTTGGCTGTCAAACCAAATTTGTCCGCTAATCGGACGAGGGGGTGCACCTGTACCAGAGAAATTCTCCAGCATGTGCAAGAAATTCTCGTTTTGTACTTCACCATATCCGGCATAATTTTTGCCGACTAGTTTAATATCGAAAGTACTGTTAATTGTACCGTCTTCTACTACTACTGGTGCTGTACCACTATATCTATCAATATTATATGGCATTCCGTTCTACCCCTTAACTTATTATATTTAGTTTAAAATACACGATATCTATTCTGCTCAATGTAAATCAACCCACGAACCTGCTGCATAGGCTTGCACAGTATCTGTTGTGGTATTATATATTAATTCACCGTAATTTGCAGAAGTTAGCGTTCTTGCATCTCTCTCAGCATCACTATACTGAGGCAATTTAAATTGTGTTGTAGCTCTAAAGCTACCTGCAACATCTAGCGTATAGCTAGGAGAATCGTTAAAAATGCCTACACGTTGGGTAAGGCTTTTAACTGTAATTGCATCTTTTGTACCGCCGCTGTTTTTAACTCTAATTTTGTAATCTTGACCGGAATTATTACTAGTAATAGTAAGTGCAGCAGACGTAGCAGCAATTTCAAAGTTTTGATTAGCCCCAATGATTAGCGGTAGTGCATTTTGTATAGTAAGTGTACCTGATGAGCTGTTATCATCAGTCCTGCTCATAAAAGCATCGGCATTTTTTAGTACACCTTGTGAATCAGCTAGCGTATCTGCAGAGCTTGCTCTAACATTAAACTTTATACCGGATAATGTTCCAGCAGTAAATCCAGGTTTAATAGTATCAGTAAATCCCGGTATTGCTACTTTTGGCGTAAATGCAGTTGTACTCTTACTAAAGATACCTAACAACATATTAGATACCCACAAATAAACAACATGCTGTAGACTGTTATTCGTATCGTATAAAGAAACTACTTCAAATCCTGATTTACCTTGGCTGTCATTCCAAATTTTACTAGCTTCAAATCTATTATTAGCAGTAGTATAAAAATACAAACGATTTTCTAGGCTATCGATCCACATGTCTCCCTGCACTACATTAGTAGGTGCGGTGCCCTGTACTATTGGGCCACTGCCAATTCGAAAACCGTTGCCGTCATATACCTTTAATCTATTAGTTGCAGTGTCGAACCAAATTTGACCAGTAATAGGACTATTAGGTTCAGATGTGTTTGCAAAATTTTCTAATAATTTTACTAAATTCTCGTTGAAAAATTCTCCGTAACCTGCTACGTTTTTACCAATAAGTGTAAGATCAGTAGTAACTTGATCAACAGAACTGTCAACTATTTCAGCTAATAATGTACCGTCTGTTTTATTAATTTTATAAGTCATTATTCAATCCTGCCAGTAAAGATTATGTAGTTAATTGTTAAGTAAGGATTCATGATATTTAATGGTACATCTATTTGAGTAGAATCTACATTGCCGGCAGTTGGAAGTAACCTCGAAAACCCTTCAGTTAATTGTGAATCTCGTCCTACTGCATTTGAATCTGTAATATCTACAGATCCAGTTGTGTCAGTTGTAACTGCATAGAATTGTGTACCGTTATCGCCAGTTAAATTGTGAGTATGCTCTGGTAAATTTTTAGTTAAAATTGTTTTTTCTTCAGTACCGTTGTATAATCCTTCGGTATCAGCAGTTACATCTGTAACTCGGTTAGCAGCAGCCGCAACAGTTGTTCCGGCAGTTGCTCCGTCAGGTAATAAAGGAACTGCTATACCGTTATTCATAGAGTCTTTGCCCAGCGGGAATCTGCCTCTTAAGTCAGGTAATCTAAATGTTGCAAGTCCAATATACGGCTCAGGACCTTTGTATGTGTTTCCTAGAACTGAAAATAGTTCCGGATATGCACTGATTAGCACTTCGGCACCATCGCATAATAAGTAACCATTAGGTAAAGTAGTGCCGGCAAAAGGCATCATTGAGCCAACTGGAACTGTAGCTACTTTAGATAAAAATGTTGTCTTTGTAATTTTCCTTAGGCCGCTGCCAAGACCAATACCTACTCTATTAATTAATATTTCGTCATTGGCTAAAGAATCATATGCTTGATCTTTTGATGAAATAACGTCAGAACTTAGTGCAGTAACAAATGTAGCAGGATCTCCTGCGCCATTAAAACTTATAGTGTTACTAGTAACATCACCGGTTAACTCAAAATCTATTGCACTAGTTAATCTTGATGCAGTCCCAGTAACTGATCCATTAAACGATCCATTAAATTCACCGTAAAATTGTGTTTCGCCGACTATACCAACGGTGTTTGCATATACTTTTCTAAATCGTAAAGTATCGGACCCTAAATCATACAAGTTATTCGACGCTGGAGTGATTTTATTAGTGGTCATGTCTCCCGAAATAACTGCACCCACTCCAACACGTAACGTTTTTGCAATACTTGCTCCGCCGGCAGTTGTTATACTACCGTTGGTTAAATTAGTTGATTCAGTTACTGAAGTGACTATTAACCCGTCGCTAACTTTAATCTTACCATCTACATCTAATGCTTCTGTTGGGTTTGTTTTATTTAGACCAACTGTTGTCCCAGTAATGGTCAGGACATCTTGATCATTACCGCCTTGATTAACCCTAACGTATATGCTTGAACCTTCTGTCTTATTTTTAAGGACAGTTGCCCCGTTAATTGTATTAGTTAAAGATGTGTTTAAATCTGCGCCAACTACTAGGCCTGTATTATTTCTAATATTAATGCCGTAATTAGTAGTGTTAGCAATATCGGTTCTTAAAAAGCTGTTTGCATCTAATCCTTCAGAGTAACCAGATACTACTAGTTTACTTGCCTTATCAGCTGTTCCCCAAAATTTATTTAGAACAACTCCATCAAGGTCAAAATCTTTAGTTGATAAATTGATTCCTTGATTAATTTCTACAAACCCGTCTACTGCTGCTTTAGGTACAAACGCATCTTTACTTATAATAGCAACTGTTTGACCACTTACAATGAAACTTAGAATTGTATGTTGTACATTTAATGTGTCATAGATAGTTTCAACTTTAGGGCCAGACTGTGCGCCTTCACTAAACTGCGGACCTACAAGGATCCAGTTAGAACCAGACCACAAATATAACTGTTGATTTGAAGTATCAACCCATAGATCTCCAATAACGGCAGTAGTTGGACGTACTAACTTTTTAGTTACGTTACCTGCTGCAACCCAACCTGTTCCGTCCCATACTTTTAATTGTGGTTGTGCCGGGGTATTAATTATATTAGTATCATACCATAGCTGACCTATTACTGGATTAGCAGGTGCAGTAGCCTTGGCAAAATTTTCTAATAGGTGTAAGAAATTTTCAGCTAGACTTTTTGCATATCCTGTATAATTTTTGCCTACAAAACTTAAACTAGTTTCTTGATTTATCGACTGGTCTGCAACAGTAATGCTTCCATAGTTTGCTTGATCGGAACGGTCTATTTGATATGAC
Organism: Chloridella minuta; assembly: GCA_032273045.1. Classification (NCBI taxonomy): domain Eukaryota; class Xanthophyceae; order Mischococcales; family Pleurochloridaceae; genus Chloridella; species Chloridella minuta. Next base: position 7,616 of record JAUKPQ010040961.1, on the reverse strand, counting down.
ATTATGCTACCTCACTTAGACCAGTTAAACTCTGAATACGTACTGTATAGTCAATTTGAATCAGTCTGTTTAAACTTTTTTGTACAGGATGGAAAATTACATGGGTTAATAATCGCGAATTACCAGTAGTACTGTAAGACTTTAATCCTAATTCGTCAAAAATGTATGTACCATCTGTGTTAGTAGAATTATCAAATGCATCTTGCCCACTAGGCTCGCCGTAATCAAGTAAACATGTTACAAAAATATCAGTATAGTTAGTTCCAGTAACGTGTCTAGTTTCAATTTTATTTCTAATAGGATCAATATTTACACTTGCACGATCGTCAACTACTTTTGTATACGTTTCATTATATAAACTTGCATTAGTTCCGGTTGAGTTTGGTGTGAGATAGGTAATAATACCTGTAGGATCAATTGTTGTGCCACCGTTACCAAAGGCCATCTCGTAGATGAATCCTTGACCTGCATTGGCAATGCTTTCTGCCAATGAGATACTCATATTTTCGTAGTGGATAGCATTGCGCTTGTTAATAAACACCTCACCAGTTTCTGGATTGTGGATCTTAATATGGCCTTCGATGCTAATTCCTGATAAGTCTTTACCTTGCATAAGTGTTCTCTTTTTTGTATTTACCTAAATTTATTAACCACGTATATTATAAAATAACCGCAATAACAAACCCTAGCCCAGCATCTTCTTTGTTTTCTAAACTCTTAGCAAACACAGCATTTGCAGAAAATTCGCCTGTAGCTACAACTGCAAATCCATTAGTATCTGCTGTTACTAACAGGTCTCCTTTTTTAACAATGCCTGCTACTTTAACAGGAACTTTGCCGCGTAGTGCAACACTTTGTCCTTCAGATTGACTGTTCATTACATATCCAGGATAGAGCGATATAACTCCGGCAACCCTAGTGTCAGCATAGGTTGTAGTAACTGTAATTTCTTTATCGCCGCCAAAAACAACTACTGTTCCTTCATCGTACTCAACGTCACTAATATACTTTTCTGCAACATCGGCATATTTTGAACTTAGTGCAACTCCTTGAAATACATTAGCAAATATATCTGCGCTAGCATCCCTTACAGGAATTGTGTTAGCTAGTGCAGCAACTGATGCTGATCTGTCAACTCCGGCAACTTTTAGCTTATCAGATGTTTCTGCTGTACCAGCTAAACTGTCGCCTTCTTGTAACTCTTGTATGGTACTACCATTTAAAACTAGGGGGTATCGAACTGTCATATGTAATCCTTAGGAAATTAGTGTTATAGTAGTAATTACACCACTACGAGATGTTATTGGCAAATAACCATTTGCAACTGAAATGTTAGTAATCTGGCCGGAATATAATGTTACTGGTAGAAAATTATACAAAGTAGACCATACAGGTGCTCGCGATGTTGTTCCCGTTCCAGTCTGTGCTAAAAATTTCTTAGTAGCAGTTACATTACCAGAAAGAAACGAAGTTGCATTTGATGCAATCATGTAAGGAATATCACCTAGTGAGCCGCCAGTGGGGTTAGGATTTGTTATTGAAACAATTCCATCAATTATAGTTAATCCTGATCCAATTTTAACACCACCTAGTACTGAATTAGATGCAACGGGCAAATCGTACGATGCACTTAATACACTGGTTTCGCTAATTGATAACCCTGAACCAATTCTAACACCGCCAAGTGTTTCAGCCGTAGCTGGCGGTAATGTGTATCCGCTAAACTGTCTTACAGATAATACACCAGTATCGGAAATAGTAAGGCCAGAACCAACTTTAATTGCTCCTAATTTTGTAGTAGATGCAGTATCTACAATTGAGTTTTTTAAGTCTGTTAACGTGATCTTTTTTGTTAGCTGACCGTCACTTACAGGAAACACATCGTTTGCTGCAGGTGCTGTTATTTTTGCTAAATCCGATATTCTTGCCATGTTTAATCAAGCTCCAATGGTTCATCAGTACCATCTGTTGTCAGCGTGGAGCCATCATCAGATGCTAATACATATTGATATTTATCCGCCAAGTACTGTGAGAAAATTGCCTCGGTGTTCTTAATAAAGTTAGCAATATCAGTATTAGCGTGTGTTAAATCAGGCTCTCCCCATTCTCTACCAATTTTCTTAACTACAACAATCTTAGTGTTTTCTGCAGCCGCAGTAGTTAGACTAATACCACTAGTAACTCCATCAGCAGTAAATTCTTCATCATATGAACTATCACCTTCTGGGCTGTATGGATATCCATTAGCTTCTTCAAATAAGGTATATGGAACTTTCTTTAGTCTATATCCACCAACAAACACGTCAACTGTATCAAAATCATGTTGATTAGGTTTAGCATCGTATACTTTAGGCACATAATTTAAAGAAATGTCAACAGTAGTGCCGTCACTAATTGTTGTCTCAACGATATGTCTATCATTGTACGGAATAGTTTCAGTAGATCCAATGTCTAATACAATTGTTCTAGCTCTATGAAGACTCGGAGCTCCGGTTCCTAATGTTGCTCTGCGTAGTTGGCTTAATACATTACCCACCTTAGCAAAGTATTCAATTCGCTCTCCGTTTATCTCAATGATACCAGGAAGATTGCGAGCAGGGTTTGGTGGGCTTAACTTGTCTCCGTCTACTACATGTATTTCTGAATCTTTTTGTAGTAAATCTCTAGCTAGTCTTGTAGACTTGGCTTTAGAAATTCTCTTATAGTGAGTACGGTTCAGCATATCTTTAAATTGCATATAACCGTAACTATGATTCACTACTTGGTCACTGAAGCACACAACATCTAAAACGTCATTAAATAGCAACGGTGTTTTTAGTTTAACTGTTACTAGATCTGAATCTAAGTAGTAATCAACACTATGTGTGAGCATTTGATTATTTTTAATAACCCATACATAATCATCAAATGCAATCATTTTAGATAATTTAAAACTACCGCCTATTAAATTATAGTACTTGTAATAATCATAAGAACTATCAACTAAGGAGCCAGCTTTGTTAATAAATTCCGAAGTTCGAATAATATTTTCTACATCATGATTGTAGAATGACATAACTTCAACTGTTCCCGATGGCGCTGTTGTAAATGTAATTTCACCGTTCTCTATAGTATATTCTGCATCAGCAAATCCTACTACTGATAATAGTCCACCCTCAACATATACTCTAGCTCTAAGATTTATTGAAACAACTGATAAGTCAAATACATAATCAGCTCCGTAAACAAGCTCAACTCCGTTGATATAAACTTTATAATCTATAGGATCCGGAATAAACGGAGCTGCTTTATAATTAGTTAGAGTATAATCCAACACATCATTTGCTAATGTAAAATATTCAGTATTTGAAGGTTGTAGTATTTGCCCGTTGTTAATTACTAGAACATTATTTGAATAAGGTACTGCATTACCTAACTGATTAGACAAAGCAAATGTCCTAATTGATCCGTTAGCAGGAATAACTTCTGTCTTAATAATAGATGCTGTTTGATTTTCATCAGCAGTAATCATATAAGTGATTAATGCGCCTGTAGGAATTTCAGCTGCAAATCTAATACCCACTTTCTCCGGAGAGTCATACGACTCACTAGTGCGGAATAATTCATAATTTACAGCTAGGCCGTCAACTAATATTATTGATCCTAATCCGTCAATCCAGGTTGCATTAGTAACATATTCTAATGTTAATCCGTCTGATACAAAATAGTCAGTATCTAATAGCATTTGACTAGCTACACCAAATGTAATTACTGTTACAATTTTCTTACTAGCCGGAATAGATGTTAATATAACTAGTCTATTTTGCCAATCAATAGTATAGTCAACATCCTGTTTCAATATAATGTTATCTATTTTTACAATACATGCTGCAAAATTACTAGGAGTTTGTCCTAAGTCAAAACTTGTAGTAATCCCGTCTGCAACATAGTTATTAAACATTATCTTAGCAGATCCAGCAGTTGGCAGCTGATATACTTTAATAGCAAGAGCGTCTGTAATATGCCCAGGAACAATTTCTTCAGGCGCTGCGCTGGTCATCGGAGTTACCATACCGTCACCGTCTAAAATAATATCATCAGGAGTTAATCCTGTAGCAGATGTTAATGCACCTGTAGCAAAGTTGCCAGCAAAGGCACCGCCGCTTAGTGCAGTATCATATTCATCCTGTAGTGGAGTAAAACTACCATCACTAGTACTCTTACGGAAAATTACTTTATCACCTTCTGCGATATCTAATACTAACGGTAGTGTGAATACTTCTGTTAGTCCATCACCAATGATAGTTGTCATTACTGTGCCTTCAGGTGCTATTAATCTTCCGTTAGGCTGCGGAGTATTACCGTCGTACAAATCGTAATATGGATCGTCAACTCGCTGCCCATTTACATACACATTAATTTCTTCATTTAGTACAGGAGCATAGTTTAAATCGTAGGTGTACTGAGCGTCACCTGCCGAGAACACTCGATCGTCAAATGCTGCATCAAATCCGTCCCACGAATCAGTAAACCAAGGTAAGCTGTCCCAGCCGCCGCTGATATCAAAGCCTAAACCGGTTACGCTAACGCCACCGTAATCAATACCTGTCATTAACTGTGCTAAATCTTTACCATACATTCCATTTGTAGGATTGTAATAGAAATTAATCCTATCAGTTGCCGACATATGATTTAAATTCTTAGTATATGTAACTATGATAGTAGATCCAGCTGCCGGAGCTTCAACAAGTGTTAAAAGTCCTGAATAGCTAGTATATCCTCGAGTAGTTGATGTCTTAGTTGTTAAAGTATAATCATCGCGCAATACATCTACACCATTGACAATAACTGAACTAGATCCAAGTTTTGCTTCAGGACTAAACTTCAAAGCAAATTGTAGTCTAGATCCAGTACCAGTAAATGTTTCAGTTTCAGTAAGTTCAGTAATTACGTATGTTCGAGAAATTCTATCAAACTTGATACTAATTTTGTTAGCTCGGACTACTTCACTTTCAATCTTTACTGCGGCTCGGGCAGCGACACCGTCTGTCGACAATCCGCCACTAATAGTAATAGTAGGTGCTTTTAGATATCCCGACCCGTTGGATGTTAGCACAAGTCTGTTTACTCGTCCGTTAGCAATATATGCCTTAGCAGTTGCTCCTGTACCGTAGCCGCCTTCTATTGTTACTACAGGATTTGATATGTATCCAGATCCTGAATCAACTAGCGATATACTCTCTACTGTGAATCCAACATGATCATTCCAATGTTTCCACGGGTAGGTTGTAAGTTCTGTAGTCTCGGATTCAATAGTACCGTCTTGACTAATACGTACATCAACTGGCGTAACGTTAAACTCTGAGCTTATTACTGGTATTAAATCAAAATCGGTAACTGAGCTTCGAGAGTTATCTAATTTAGTGTACGAGCTTACATACTCGCGAACTTGAGTTCTGTACGGCTTAACTTCATTAATATAATCTTCAAAGTTAGATAAGTTATCATTATTATAATTTACTTTTTCTATTAACTCTCCAACATTATGAGTAGCTTTAACAAAACTAGTTTTAATTGCCCAGTCAATAAATGTTTGTTCATTTAACACATAACGGATACTTGCAAAAAATAGTTTCAAGTATTCGACACGCAATTCGTCGATGAAAATCTTATTTTTAATAGTGTTAATTATTATAGATAATTCTATTTCTGCTAGATCATCATAAGTGTTTGAGTCATATAGTATACTATCATACCCAGTAGATGCATAATTGTACAAGGAGTCAGAAAACTTAATAGTACCATTTTGTCTACCGATAACTTTATAATTTTTTGTATAATCTATTGTTGTTAGAGTATTATATTTTTCTAATAATAGCCAGCCGCCAGTACCAATATTTTTAACTTGTACAATATCACCTACTGAAGATTCTAGTAATGCCAATTCGTAAGTGTTATCAACTAAATTATCAATTTTTGTATATTGATTATATCCAGTAGCATACCAATCAACATAACTCCAATGTCTAGTAACATCATATGACTGGCCTTTGACTCGGTCCCATGATAATGCAGCAGCATTCCATTCATAGGTACTCCACTTGTCAAACGTATTACTATCACTGTTAACTAATACTGTATAAGACCTAACTGTAAATGTAGTATTAGGCAAATATCCTTCACCAGCAGAAATAATATTGATGCCCGTTACTTGTCCTGCATTGTTTATTACAGTGCGAACTTGTGCATTTTTTCCAGATGTATTAGATATCGTAACATAAGGTGCATTAACATATCCGTATCCAGGAGAAACAATTGTAACTCCTGTTATTCTGCCATTAGTAATAGTTGGTTGCAACACTGCGGTTTGTAGTGTGGCCGCTCCAACAAATCGTAATTCTGCATCAGTGTCTATTGACAAGTCCCATAGTCCGCTAGTTGCAGACGGTGGAGCATTAAATTTTGTCAAGTCTGTTAAGTCATAGTCGTCAACAATTAGTCGAGTTGATAGTACTGAATTAACTCTCTCAATATATTGCTTTAGTGCCTCAACGCGATTGATAAACATACTCTGACGAGGTCTAAAATTAACACCGTATCGTTGTTTAAACGGTAGTTTAGTATCTGGAACAACTCGTCCACTATCATCCTTACCAGTTAAACTGTGTATCCACTTTTTCTCAAGCTCTAGTGGGATAACAGTATTAGTATGCTCACTAACAATTTTCCACTGACTGTGCGCATTTGTATCGATGTGATTCAAATCTACTAACCAGTACTGCACTGTTAAATTAAAATTAGTGCCGGTAATTAAATTTGTTGAGTTTATTAGACTAAAAGAATCTGTGCCAGTTAATGCTAAACATGTATATCCTTCAGATATTGGATCTGAAATTAATCGAGAAATATTATATGCAGATAATGAGCGGCCAATAGTTCTTGGTACTACAGTTGGATTCTTAACCCAATAGTAATAAAGAGTAGTCTTAGTTCCACTAATTGGATCATACTTATATTTGCTGCTCCATGTAAAGTTATCTATATCTTTTGGTATACCGCTAATACCTAAAGCTATACCTTCTTCAGTATCTGCTAGTTCTGCCCATTTGCTTGGTAGATAGATACTTTCAACCCATTCATAGATATCAATAGTAGATCCAGTAAAAATACGTCCCCAATTATTAGTTCTATAAGTTGAATCACCTTGTTCGTACCAAGTATATTTTACTTTAGATATATCCCACCAAACTTCGCCAACGTGTGTATCAGTCCACGGAGCACTCTCATCAACTGATACTTCAGTTGGAACACCATATTGATATACGGCAGGATCATAATATGTTTGATACTTGATCTCTTGATCAGCTACAGCAGGAATTCTTCCCTTAGCAGGATCATAAAAATCTAGAGTTTCAATTAAAGTATTTTTGTTAGTATCATATATAAATGCTTTTTTAAATTTGTTGACATCAACTACAGAATCTTGTGATTCAATTATAGTCCAACTGGGTCCTGTAAAATTAAACAGATAGACCATACCATATGGTATTGAATTAATTTCACGGTTTGGTGCCCCAACAGCGATAGTATTACTAGTAATAGCAATAGATGCACCAAAGTCATCTTCGGTCATTAGA
>JAUKPQ010040852.1:0-32907 GCA_032273045.1 Chloridella minuta | reverse complement strand
CATTGGATCAGTTAGCAGAGAATTGCTTGAAACTAAAGACAGGTGCACGTGGATTGCATACTGAGATTGAACGCACACTAATGCCCCATATGTTTAACACTAAGACATATAGGGAAAACAACGTTACAGAGATAAATATAGACAGAGATTTAGTTTTGGAGCCAAAATCATTAGTATGAGTGGAAGAAAAGTATTAGTGCAAGACGGTAACTTTGATAAAGCATTACGTAAATTCAAAAAGAAGATTACGGATACTGGGTTACTACAGGAAGTGCGTGACAGACAAGAGTTTGTCAAGCCCACTATCCGCCGTAAACTTGCAAAGAGCCAGGCGAAAAGACGCTGGCAGAAATACTTACGTGACCAAAGTCTTCCTAAGAAAGAATTTTAAGTTCCGAAATAGTAGAATTTTTTGCGTGTTTTTAGTATAATAAATACGTATTGTAGATGCTCATGGTGAGGTCTACTTATACAGTCATCTTGCTTAATAGGAGAAAAATATGACAAAAACTTTAACCCTTCGTTCCCTAGACATTCCACAAATCGCTAAATTTGGTATCGGTTTCGATAACATGTTTGACGAATTACTACGTGTGAATGCTCAACAATCCAACAACAACTATCCCCCATATAACATTGTTCAAATCAATGAAAATGAATATATGATTAGTGTTGCTGTTGCAGGTTTTGGTCATGATAATCTAACAGTTACTAAAGAGAAAAACTTCTTGGTGATTGAAGGTAATCATGCATTGAATAATGTTGAGACTGATATGGAACCTACATATCTACACAAAGGTATTAGTGAACGCAATTTCCGCCGTGAGTTTCGTTTAGCGGATCATGTAGAAATTGAAAACGCACATTTAGAATTGGGTATTCTTTCAATTCACTTAAAACGTGAAGTTCCTGAAGAACAAAAGCCCAAGACTATTGCAATTAGTTACGCTAAATAATATAATAGTGTTTCATTAAAAAACAAGTGTGCGGGGCGACTCGCACACATTAACAAAGAAAAATTATGTCTAAAACTGATACCAAAATTAAAATCAAACCTAATCTTGCACTAGCAGAGCCTCCATTGTATAAAATCATTTATATCAATGATGAAGTGACCAGCATGAATTTTGTTGTGAACAGTTTGATTAGTTATTTTAACTACAACGAGGATACTGCTACCTCATTGACGCACAATATTCACAATGAAGGTAGTGCTATTGTAGCTGTACTGCCCTATGAAATTGCAGAACAAAAAGGTATTGAAGTTACGCTAGATGCACGTAGTCAGGGCTTTCCTCTACAAATCAAAGTTGAAGTAGATTCCCGAGAGGTTTAAATCTCTATATCAATTCGCTTAGGCCAATACGGTTCTTTGCCGAAACAAGAATTGTTGATATAATTAATATTGTTTATAGTTGTATCAACAGTCTTATCATAACTCCCGTAAACCCAATGACTGACTTTAAATTCAGTATCGCTAAGTAATGCATCTTTTAGCGCAAAATACTCTGTTATATTGTGCGGTTGTTCTCCAAAGAACAATTCGGGGCTAGGTGCTGAATGTGTTACTACTAGTATCTTTTTTACATCCAAATGTAATTGGAGCTTTTCTAAACTAAGTCCTAGATATTGAATATCTTCTAAGTGCTGTGCATGAAGATGGAGTTTTTCTAACTCTGAATCTAGTTCTATCTTATTTCCATACCAGCCATTGCAGCCTAGTATTGCGATTCCGTTGATAATTACAACATGTTTGTATAGATAAGCAACGTTCCTTATAGTTCTACACAATCTGGTTAATTCATCATGGCGATGTTTTACAAAATGCATAGATTCGTGTTCAGACGATCCTGCTATGTAAAACACACCTTGATAAAATCTACTAAGATGAAGTAATGTTTGATGTACTACTCGCAAGTCATTGCTAATATTACCGGCTATAACTAGGTACAGGCTAGTAGCCTTCCCGTCCCAGTCAAACTCATCCTCAGCGTCCAGATTAAGGTCGCTGATTATATCAAACCCTATTTTCATCAAGCCTGAGGCTTAGCCTTAGTTGCTTTCGGCTTTGCAGGGGCTATAGCTGGTGCTTTAGCTGGTGCTTTAGCTGGTGCTTTAGCTTTTGCAGGAGCTTTTGGCTTAGCTGTACGAGCCGCAGCCTTTGGCTTAGCTGGAGCAGATGTAGCCATAGTAGCTTCTGTTCCTGCCGGAATCAAGGGAATTGGTGTAGTCGCGGCTGGTTCTGGTACTTTGTACGGGGCAGTCTGTAATGCTTCTACCTTATCAGATGCTTTTGCTTCTGTGTCATCCATACGCTTATTATGCTCTCTGTAAACCAAATAAAAGGCTACAACCAATCCAACTACTAATAAAATAACTTCCATTTTTATCTCCTAAACATATATTTAATCGGGATGGTTACTTAAAGTTTTTTTCCTGAAAACTATATACTTTCCAAATAATTCACTATCATAAATACATGATGTTCAGAAAAGCCAATCTCGCCGAACTTATGCGTGAGGAGTTGCCTCCAATAGCATACCAAAAACGTCTTTGTTATAGGACCGACTATGACGAAGTTGTAGCACTTTATCGTCTAATTAATAAGACGATTTTCAACAATAAACTAATCATGCCTGAAATTGAGGTTATGCCCCGTTGTAGGAAATACTGGGGAATGTGCTATGGTTCATTAGAGATGCCTACTAAAACTAAGAGTTACTGTAAAATCCGTCTGATGGATAAATGGTACTGTAAACAGTGGCTAATTACTGTACTAGCACACGAAATGTGCCATCAATATCAATGGGATATTCAAGGGATGGAAAGACTTAACAGGGGCAAAGAACCTTTAATGAGTCATGGTCCTAGCTTCTTTGTATTCAGAGATAAATTAAAGAAACATGGAATTTCTTTAAAAAGCGCCCACAGTAAGCGCAAGTGGTTACTATATCAAAACTTGTTTAAGGCTTGATGTTAGGGTTTTGAACTACGTTGCCGTTAACGTCAACTAGTATAGCATCTTTTGTACCCGACTTACCGATACCCCTAGCTAGTGTCACACCTAGAGTACGTAATCCTGGAAGAGGATTGTTTCTGGTTTTGTCATTTCTAATGATCCAAACCATTAAATGACTTGTTGGAATATCTTCTTTTGTTGTAAAGATATACTCGCACTGGATGGTAATGTTATTGTCACGTATTGCAAAATGCTCATCTTTAAATGTCTGAACTACCACAGCTCCACGTTTAAATAAGTCACTACCGAATATGGCGCCCATTGCTTCTTCAGCGGTTGGCTCGACTACAATTTCTTTAGTCAATTTAAAGTAACCGCCCTTATCAGTCTTGAATTTTTGTAACTGCACTACACCTTGTTTTTGTAGCTTAGCCAATATAGCTTTAGCCTTTTCCCCGAATGTGGAATCTGCGCTTTCCCACATGTCAGCTTGTACTTTCTTTAGGCTAATTGGTAAACTCTTACCATCAGAACTAGTCAATATCAAGTCTGCTTTTTGTCTATCCACGACATTCATACTAGCATCATCAACTTTGGTACAGTCTTTGATACCGATTTTTTTACCACGTTTGTCTACGAACATAACGTTTACTGAACCATAGTCCATGATTAACATTTGCAACATTGCACGAAGATTTTCTTCATTTAATTTACCACTGCTACCACCACCTTGTTTTGATTTTGGTCTGGCTAAAACTACTACAGGAGAACCTCTAAATTTAATTCCACCGATACTACTCCCTGTTGATTTTGGATCAGATGAATATTCTACACCACTAGTTGGGAACGTTTTCTGTAAAAATGCTAATGCATCTTTCAATACAGTTTCTCTTTGCTCATCGGTTAAAATACCGAGTTTGTTACCAGTTACTTTAACTTCATAGCCTGCTTGTTCAAGTGCGGCCGCAACGCTGGCTCTGTCAACAGCTTGAGAAAGGGCGGCATTATTGGGAGCCTTCTCAACCAAAGTTCTTGCAAATTCGATGTATCTCATGTTATAATTTCTTTCAAAGTGCTATTATAGCATCCATTCTGTATTTATCGTATTTTTAATAAAAGGAAACTTATGAGTCTAGTCCCCATCGTCATTGAACAAACAGCTAAAGGTGAGCGTAGTTATGACATTTACAGCCGTCTATTGCGTGACCGTGTTATTTTGCTTGAGGGCGAAGTGCATGACCAAATGGCAAATCTAATCGTTGCCCAACTACTATTCCTAGAGTCTGAGGGCGAGAAGGATATATCAATGTACATCAATAGCCCGGGCGGTAGCGTAACCGCTGGTATGGCTATCTATGACTGTATGCAATTCATTACCCCTGATGTTCAAACTATCGTTATGGGTCAAGCCTGTTCAATGGGCAGTCTGTTAGCACAAGCAGGAGCCAAAGATAAGCGTTTTATGTTGCCAAACGCACGACACATGATTCATCAACCAAGCGGTGGTGCTCGTGGTCAAGCAACTGATATGTTGATTCAAGTAGAAGAAATTCTAGCAATGAAGAAGAACCTTACTGAAATCTATGTAAAGCACAATAGCGCAGGTAAGACGTTTGAACAACTTACACAGGATATGGAACGTGATAATTTCATGTCAGCACAACAAGCATTAGCATATGGCTTGATTGACAAAATCATCGATAAGCGCAGTTAAACACACTTTACCCATCTTATAGTCAGTATTTTTCTAATCATAAATACAATATGACTAACAGATGGGTAACCCATGGATGAATTAGATCCGCGTAAATTATACGACCTTTCGGAATCTCTTAACGAACTTACTGGTACAGTAAGATATACTGGCACAGCCATGCAGTCCATGTTGGGACCTCAGGCTGAAGCAAACAAAAAGTTAAAAAACTCAGGTAAAAAACGAGCCAAGGTTGAAGAACAAGCGGCTCAACAGCAAGCAAAGCAATTAACCAAGCAGGAAGAATCTCAAGCAAAACAGAAGAAAATGCTTGATGATGAGTTACGCTATCGCGGTTATGCTATAGATGCAACAGGTAATTTAACTAAAACAACTACATCATTATCTGATTCTCAAAAGCAATCACTAGAAGCATTAGATAAGCGCATTGCCAAAGAGCGTGAACTTGCTGAAGTAATTAAAGATCCAGTCAAATCATTTAGAAATATATCAAGCAGTGTAAACAGCCTCGACGGCGTTATGGGCATGATGCAGGAGAAGATGTTTGAGATGACTGGTAAGAGCGTGCCAATGGCAGCAGGTCTTATCGCAGCCACAGCAGTTGTTGGTGGTGTTGTTAAAGCCGCAACTGGAATGGCAGACGCACTATACAAGGGTGAACGTGGTGCAAAGGTTGGTGCTAAAGCAGTTAAAGATTTAAATGATTCAGTAACTAAAGCCGCATATGGTATCAGTGCGGCATTAATGTTCTTACCTGGATTGGGCATTGTTGCTAAAGTATTAGGAGCCGCAATTGGTCTGTTTTCTTTGGCACTGGAAGGCTCTACTAAACTTACAGAGATGGGTGCAGAGTATAACGATAAGGTATACGATTCATTCAACAAATTAAGCGAGACGGGATTAACAACAGCTAAGGGCATGAGTGGTGTTAGTAACACCATGGAAAAGCTAGGAGTCACTAGTGCTGAAATAGAGAAGATGAATTCTCTATTAGCAAGTAATTCAAAAGACTTAGCATTATTTGGTGGTACAGCGGCAAATGGATTGGAAAAATTCACAGAAGTTGCAGGATCTATTTCACACCCAGCAAGTGAATTAAACAAAAAATTAATGTTGCTTGGTATATCAAGTGACGAACAAAGAGAACATACATTAAAGTACATGGCCTTGCAAACACGCATGGGCATGACACAAGGCAAGACACAAGCTGACCTAGTTAAAGGTTCTGTTGCCTACATGGAAGAACTAGATAGAATTGCCGCTATCACAGGCATAGGTCGTAAAGAACAAGAAGATGCACAGAAGCAGGTAATGGCAATTGAAGAATTACGTGCGGCAATGTTCCAAGCTGAACGTAGTGGTGATACTAAGCGACAAAAAGAATTAGAACAGGCAATGAAATACTCTAGCCGATTGATGGCAGAGGGTAGAAAGAAAGAAGCAGCCGGTGTCGCTAAGTACTATGCCGCAGGTAAAAATGTTGTTGACCAAGAATCAGCAATGGCTATGCAAAACAGTGCAGGTGCTATTCAAGCAATTGGTCAAGGTAAAGAAGGTGAAGATGTTTATCAAGCCGGTATAGAAAGTGCTAAAGAATCTGCAAAACGTACTGCAGGTACTAAAGCAATTGGCGGTGATGTATCCAATCAGATTGGTGACTTCAATGCTACTCTTGATGCTATCAAACGTAGTGAAAAATCACAGGAAGAAATGAAAAAATTGGGCTTAAGCCCAGAAGCATACGCTAAAAAACTTCAAAAAGAAAAAGAAGAAAAACCTGACCCAAGTTTAGCCAAGAACGTTGAAGCTATGCAGATTCAGCAAAAGGCTGGGTTGACATTAGACCAAGCAGCCAAGGCAATGGATGGTGCTGGTCTTGCAATGGCATCGTCAGTTAAAGCGTTTAATGAGGCAGTTAAACTATTCAATCAGGCTTCTGGTACTGGCCCTGCACAAGGTTCATCGGTAGAGAAAGCTAAACAAGCAGATACGGCGGCATTGAATAAACAGCAAGCCGCAATGGATGCTAATAAGAAAACACAAGATGATCCAACTGCAACAAAAGCACAAAAAGAATCTGCACAGAAATCAGAGGATGAAGCTAATAAAGAATCAATGAAGGCAATGGCAGCTAAGAGAGAAGCCTTCTTAAAAGAACAAAATGATTTACGTGAGTTAAACAAGAAACAACGCATTGCTGGCAAAGAAGTCTATAAGACTATGGAAGATGCACGAAAGGCTGGTGCCGCACCAAAAGCAGAAACAGCACCTCCAGCCGCGGCTACGCCGACGGCGCCTGCGGCAACGCCACCATCACCTGCACCAAGTAGTGCTGCCGCAGGCGCCGCACCAAAAGCAGAAACACCTCCGGCAACAGCAACGCCACCATCACCTGCACCAAGTAGTCCTGCTGCCGCTAGCTCAGATGCACACAGCGAGCCGGCAGCACCGGTTAGTGAAAAGAAAGACAGTAAGGCGCCGGCTTCTCCTACTACGGCTGTCTCTGCAACACCACCTACACCGGCAGTACCTCCTCCGCCTACAGAGGTCCCATCGGTTGAAGTTGCAAAAATTGATAAAGAACTTGCTAGGTTTAAACAAAATAACAACATGAATCTTCAATCAAATAAAGATTATGTTGCTAAGTTAGAAGCGAAGAAGGGAAAGCCAGTCGCACCAGTAACAGAACCCGCAAAAGCGGTGCCGATGCCAGTCGCACCAGTAACAGAACCCGCAAAAGCACCTCCAACTAATGCGGCAGCACCTGCCCCGTTAAAATCAAATTCATCTAAAACTGATTTATTAATAGCAAACGAACCCGTGACGGCTGATAAGCCATTAAGTAAAACACAAATGTCAATGATTGAGCTTGGTATTAGTCAAGGAAATAAATTCTCTGACACGGTAATGCAAAAGTTCAATTCTCAAATGTTTGGTACAAAACCAGTAGAACCAAATGCTAAACCTACAGGAAGTACTGATGCCGAGGTACCCGTTAATAAAGCCGCAACCGGTGGTGTGTTTGATGGGCCAGGTAAAAATTCAGTAATGCTAAACAGCAATACAATGGCGGCTAATGATATATTAACTTCAATTAGAAAATCATTTGGTAGTGTTCAAAAGAAATCAGTTGAGAGCGAGTTACCAAAACTAACTAAACTCAATACGATAACTCCTACAGCTAGAAAAAGTTCTACAAATAATTCAATGGATGTGTTAGAAAAATTCACTGACATTATGGAACAGAAACTATCCGACGTGATAGATGCTATCTCCGATAATAACGACCTCAAAGAAGAAATACTTCTTTACTCTAAAGCATAATTCCTAGTATAGTCACACGATTGTCATCGTATTGTCACAATTCCTGAAGTAAATACTTGTGTAATAAACACACAAGGAGACTATTACATGAAAAAAATAACAGCATTATTAGGTGCATTGTTAATATCAACAGTCGCAGTTGGTGCAGACATAACAGGCGCTGGTGCGACTTTTCCAATGCCTATCTATTCTAAATGGGCTGAAGGATATAAGAAAGCCACTGGTAACAGTTTAAATTATCAAAGCATCGGTAGTTCAGGTGGCATTAGACAAATCAACGCAAAGACAGTAGACTTTGGTGCTACAGATGCACCAGTTAAAGGCGAAGACTTAGACAAGAATGGACAGATACAATTCCCTGCTATCATCGGTGGAACAGTTCCAGTTGTCAACTTAGATGGTATCAAGCCAGGTGAACTAAAGATTACTGGACCTGTAATGGCTGAAGTATTCATGGGTACTATTGCTAGATGGAATGATCCTAAGTTGGTGGCATTGAATCCAGGCAAAAATTTGCCTAACGAACTCATTACAGTGGTTCATCGTGCTGATGGTAGTGGTACAACATTCAACTGGACAGACTACCTAGCTACAGTAAGCCCTGAGTGGCTACAGCGTGTAGGTCGCGGCCCCGCAGTTAAATGGCCCAGTCCAAATTCAGTAGGTGGCAAAGGCAATGAAGGTGTTGCTGCCAATGTGAATCGTATCAAAGGTTCAATCGGTTATGTAGAGTACGCTTATGTTAAGAAGAACAACATGGTGTTTCTACAACTACAAAACAAATCAGGCAAATTTGTCAGTCCAGATGATTTAACATTTGCGGCGGCGGCAGATGGTGCTGATTGGTTCAGTGTTCCCGGCATGGGGTTGAGCATTGTGGATCAAAAGAATCCCAATGCTTGGCCAGTTAGTTCAGCCAGTTTTATCATCATGTACAAAGAGCCAAAGAGCAAAGCCAATAGTGATGAGGTATTAAAGTTCTTTGATTGGGCATTTAAGAATGGTAAGAAAGATGCTATAGATTTAGACTATGTACCATTACCGGATGCACTAACAAAGCAGATCCGCGAACGAGTTTGGACGCAAATTAAATAAGCAAAGCCCCGAAAGGGGCTTTTTTAATGGATAAAAATGAGTACTTTTGTATCTCAAAAAGGTAAACTTTAGTACTCATTTTAGCCTCCCAGGTGCTTCAAAATCGCTAGAGGTCTCAGGAACGCATACTGATAGACTTCTACAGAATTCTCCAAAATTTGACAATAATTGGATTTGGGCTTATAATAGAGTCTTATTCAGTTGATTCAAGGAGCTTTTATGACAGTTGATTTTCGTACTTCTATCGCCCGTGGTGTTGAGCGTGATATGCAAGAAAAACGTGAAATTCGTATGTATGGTTGCACAGAAGCCCAAATGCGTGAGGCTGTGGAACAGAGTCTTTCTTTTCGTCATTCAGGTCCTGCAATGATGGCCGCTAGTCTCATGTCAGACGCCCAAGAAATGATTAATACCGAGTATGGCGAGGTTGACTATATGCGTGCCGAAGATGCCCGTCAATGTCTGAACCGTGCTAAGTGGATATTGTTTGAGTATTGCGATAAAAAGTAATACTTAGTACTACATGCCCAAAGGTTGACAATAAATCACTTTGGGCTTATAATAGAGTCTTATTCAGTTGAAAGGTATCGTATGAAAGTAGAAACAGCATTGAAACAGATCCAAAAAGAAGCACAATTTTTGGGTCTAGGTGTAATGGAAACTTTACAGTTTATCGCACAGAATCCCTTAGCACAACCGGCTAAGACTTTGGAAGCTTTCAAGGTTCTGAACCCCACGTTTCAATTCCCCAAGAAAACGGTCACTAATTTGATGTCCGGCAAGGAAATCCAAATTGATGCTGATACCCCACACTGTTGTAATCCTGCAACAGAAACTTATTGGTCAATGTAAAAATTTGACAATAAATGGGTTTGGGTATATAATAGAGTCTTATTCAGTCAAAAGGAAACTAAATGTTGTTAGTTAATAAATCTCTCAAAACTTCAGGTAACGGTCTCTGGTCAAGTGCAGTTAAATCTGTTAAGGTTACAGGTCTGGACCTCTCTTATGTAAGTGACGAGGGTGAATATGGTGAACTACGTGTGTACTTTGATACTACATCTTGGAACGTTGACAAAGACGGATTGATCTATACTGACAAACAATTCATTAAGGAAGTGAAAAAATTGTTGGCCGAACAATATCTCGGTACTGACGTTTCATATTCCGAGCAAGGTATGCAAGGTGATACTTTTGTATCACTGGATTGCGGATCCGAATTCATCAAATCTTTCCAAAATTTGCTTACAGTTGAACTGTGAAAGGTAATACTAAATGACTACATTTGAAAATCTCCAAGAACTGTTGTCTTTGCTTACTCAGGCACAGGATCTGATTGAGGAAATATTTGGCGATGCAGACGAGGCTTTTGACATGTCCATCAACCTTAGCAATGTCATCTCCGATGCGGAAAATTTGATGGAATTCCAAGAGTTTGTAGAAGACCAAAACTTGACAATAAATGGTGTTCCTGTTATAATAGAATCTAGACAGTAAAGAAAAGGACTAGAAAATGCGTACAAAAACTATCATCGACGGCTTCAAAAATTCACAAAAATTCCGTGTAATTTTCAAAGGTGACGGATCTGAAAACGATATCGGTATGTATATGACGGTCCAGCAAATGACGGAAATGTTTGCTACCAATACAGCCCGCACAGTTTGCTGGGATGCATTGATTAAATTGTCTTATTTGCGTTATGAAGCAAAGCGCAAAAACGAGACGGTTCCTACAGGATTAGGTCATACTTTCCGCAACAAACAAGTCCAAGTTGACTTGGTGTAAAAGGTTGACAATAAATCGATTTGGGTATATAATAGAATCTTAAACAGTTAATTAAAGGACTTACAAAATGACTAAAACTTCAGTAATTTATGATTCATGCGTAGAAATTTCCCGTGCTGATATGAAAATCAAGCAGGCAGGACTCGCTACCGGTATCACAGTCGCATACCCCCGTACCCCATTCGGTGGTATGTTAGAACAACATTACCCGCGACATGGTAAAGGTTGGGCACTCACTAAGATCCTTAAGGATGCTGAAAATGGTCTCCCTGGAATCAAGGTTGATAAAATTAACGGTCGGGTATTTGTTTTCATTACCGGTCTGTAATTTGACAATAAATGGGCTTTGTGTTATAATATATTCTTAGACAGTTAATTAAAGGATTTCAAAATGGCAACACGTTCTACAATCGCTCTCGAATTTGCAGATGGTACTATTGGTCAAGTGTACTGTCACTGGGATGGTTACTTGGCTCACAACGGTAAAATGTTGCAAGAGTATTATTCTAATCCCTTCGTCTTGCGTGACTTGATTGACCTCGGTAGCTTGTCTAGCTTGCGTCCTCAAATTGGTACAAAGCACCCCTTCAGTATGTTTGAAGCAAACATGACACAGGATGAGTATGCTAACCTGTATCGTGACATGTGTACATTCTATGGTCGTGACCGCGGCGAAGGTCAATCAGATGCGACATACTTCAAAGATTATCTACACTTTTTGGTTGATGGTCAACAAGAAGAATACGATTACATTTTGCGAAATGTTAATGGTGTTGCTACTTGGTTCGTATCCGATCATGGTGGAGACTACATTTTGTTGACAGAGGCAATTGCCAAAGAAGCACAAGCAGAATTAGAGGTAGCTTAATATGGAAGCGGTAGTAGAAACAACAGTTTGGAATGATAGCAACCTTGCTAATCATACATACTTACTTGACGGAACCAAAATGATTGCATACATCAAAGTTGGTTCTACTACTCCTGTCTATTTCAAAAACCCGATTACAATCGACAAGCGTGGTCGTAAATTTGTAACAGCAAACCCAAATCCTTTCAAGATAGTCAAAGAAAAGAGTACAATCATTAAAGTGTCCGGCAGTAAAGGTAATATTTATTCTATCGACACTGATGAAAAAACATGCACATGCCCCGGCTATATGTACCGTGGCAGTTGCAAACACATTACTGAATTAATTAAATGAAAATCGCACTATGCAGTGACCTGCACTTAGAATTTCAAGATGTAGACCTAAAGAACACAGAAGGTGCTGAGGTCCTTATCCTATCGGGTGACATTATGATTGCTGAAGATTTGCATAATCATCCGGAGATGGATTATGGAACGTATAGCAATATCAATCTTGCTGACCTCGGTCGTAGACAAAAGGTAGCATTACGTTTCCGTGACTTCCTCAAACGAGTAAGTTTTGAGTTTCCACATGTTGTTTATGTTGCCGGTAACCATGAGTTTTATCACGGCAGATGGAAGGCTAGTCTAGACCACCTGCGTACTGAATGTGCCAAGTATCCAAATGTTTACTTTTTGGAACGTGATATTAAGGTTATCAATGAAGTGTCCTTTATTGGTGCTACATTGTGGACTGACTGTAATAGGAATGATAGATTAACCATATTGACGTTGAATAGTATGATGAATGATTATCGTACAATACGCAACGATGAACATGAGTTTGCTAGGTTGCATCCTGATTCTACAATACAACGCCATCATCAAACAATGGGTTATTTGAAAAGTGTATTACCTGATATGAAAGATAAAAAGGTTGTGTTTGTAGGGCATCATGGTCCTTCTGCAAAGAGTACTCATCCTAAATATCAATATGAAACACATATGAATGGTGGTTATCGCAGTGACTTAGATGAATTCATTATGGATCATCCACAGATTGTTTTATGGACTCATGGTCACATGCATGACCCATTTGATTATATGATTGGTTCAACCAGAGTGGTGTGTAATCCTCGTGGTTATAAGGGCCATGATGAGCAAGCTGATAACTTTCAGCTAAAGTTTTTGGACATCTAAATGAAAACAGGTGTCCAGAATGTGTTGTATGATACTGAAATATATCGTATAATGTTTGTACGTTGTGAGAACAACGAAATTTTAAAGGAAAACAAAATGATCGTAACTAAGCAAACCCGTGTCCTCGAGGCACTTCAATCAGGTGAAGAACTAACTGCAAAGCAAATCTCTGCACGTTTTGGTATCAAGAACCCAACAGCAACTATCTCTAACATTCGTTTGAGTGGTTTTGCAGTTTACGCTAACAAGCGTACAAACAAACTTGGTGGTACATACACTAAGTATCGTTTGGGTACACCTAGCCGCGAAGTTGTTGCCGCAGGTTACAAGGCTATGAGTCTTGGTCTAGCCTAATCTCTACTTGAGATAAGCAAGAAAAAGGGCAGTAATGCCCTTTTCCTACTTGCATTTAATTCAAAAGTATGTTATAATAACGTATACATTAATTCTATATGGAGTAATCAATGAGTTTCTTTCACAAGGTAATGAATAAGCTAGGTCGCTATCGTTTGATTCCTGATCGCAGAACAGGTCAAGATTATATGCACCGTTACTATTTGTTTTTGAAAGACCGCAAGTGGTTCCCCTTCAATCTTACACTACATAAAATTGTGCGTAGTGATGATCCTATCATGCACGATCATCCTTGGCCTTATTTGACAATCATTCTTAAAGGTGGTTACTGGGAACATACTCCTGTCTTTGACGATAAAGGAAATATGTTTACCGAGTTTCAAACATGGCGTGGTCCCGGTAGTGTTATCTATCGTAAAGCAAACGAGTATCATTGGCTTGAATTAGAAGAAGGCAAGAGTGCTACAACATTGTTCTTTATGGGACCACAACAACGTGATTGGGGATTTTTAACTAAAACAAAATCAGGAAAGAATCGCTGGATTCAATGGGAATTGTATTTGACTAACTATAAAGAATATCACAAACGATATATCGAACCTAAGATTACACAAATGGCAAATAGAAAGAAGGACTGATATGAATGATGATACAAAAGAAATACTAACCATTCTACAAGAAGAATGTGCTGAGGTTATTGTTGAAGTTAGTAAGTGTTTTAGATTTGGACCTGACCAAATGATGGCAGGAGTTGACGTAACCAACATGCAACGCCTACAGAAAGAACTAGGTGATCTACAAGCAATGATTGAATTGTTGATTGATAACAAAGTGGGTGTCACTACACAGGGGCTCAAAGAAGCTAAAAAAGCTAAATTTGAAAAACTAAAACAATGGTCTAATTTAAAAATTAATAAATAACATACTATGCTAGAAATTATAATTGTTGGTTTTATATTTTGGATGGGTTATCAAGTGGGTATGTCTGTCACGGCATATCGCCTCCGAGATTTAATATACAGAGAAGCCAAACGCAGAGGTTTAATTAAAGAAATTGATTTAAACTTTGAGGAAGAAGAACTTACTGTGATGCAACTCTTTGTGGAGAAGGCAAACAATACTCTTTATCTTTACGAGAAGGATGATAATACATTTGTATGTCAGGGTTCTACTCCGGAAGAACTTGCTACACTAGCAAAGAAATATAAAAACATTAAGTATGCCTCAGTTATAATTGACAAAGAAATTTATGCATTTGTTGACGGCGTAGTTAAATCAGAAAAAGAAGTACTAAGATGAAAGTTAAAATAGGTCCTTATCCTAAACACGGAAGTCGCAGAAAAATCAATGTACAAATTGACGGTTATGATACATGGAGCTTTGACCACACTCTTGCAAACATTATCTACCCTGCATTACTGCAACTTAAAGCAACCAAACATGGCATCCCTGGTCAACTAGTAGATGATGTTGGTGGAGAAGAATGGTCACAACAAGAAAGTTTTGACTTCTATAAAGAAACACATGATGAAGCATGGAATGTGGCCGCTAAACGATGGGATGAAATCCTTGACAAAATGATTTGGTCATTTCAACAACTTACATTAGATGATTATAATAACAAATATCATCATGGTGAAAGTGATTGGGACTTTGTTAAAACTGATAAACAATTCCCTAATCCAATTACAGGAAAAATGGAAGCAACATTTAAAATGGTAGACAAGAATCCCGACGATCACTTTTTTGATGCAGACGGATTATTCTTGCATGAAGAACGAATACAAGAAGGTCTAGAGTTGTTTGGCAAACATTACCGAGCATTGTGGGATTAATATGTTTGATAAAATGGCACAACAATTAGAAATACAAACATTGGGTAAAGGTAAGAAAGATTTCAAAATCACTAAACAAGAGTTTGACAGTTTTTGCAAAGAGTTTCTATTTGAACAAATCAAAGGTGACTATAAGTTAGGTGAAGCCTTTTGCAAAAAGTATGACGAACCAAATTTTGTACTAAGTATATTACCCGATCGAACAGCAAAAGCACACATAAAGAAATTTTACATTAAATGACCCACTTAGTTACAGAAAATTGCATCAAATGCAAGCACACAGATTGTGTGGACGTTTGTCCAGTAGATTGTTTTTATGAGGGCCCTAACTTTCTTGTCATCAACCCCGATGAATGTATTGATTGTGCAGTATGCATTCCTGAATGCCCGGTGAATGCAATCAGTGCCCAGGAAGATGTTCCCAATGCTACTGTTTGGTTTGATATCAATATGAGATTAAGTCAGAAGTGGCCAAGAATTACTAAAAAGAAACCTCCTCTACCTGATGCAGAGGAATGGAATAATAAACCTAACAAAATTGATTTACTAGAAGAATGAAACAAAAATTTATTGACTATTACATGGACGTTGCAGAACGTACTAGTAAACTATCCAGTGCAATTCGTAGACAAGTAGGAGCAGTTATTGTAAAAGATAATCGTATTCTAAGTTATGGTTACAATGGTATGCCGACGGGGTGGGATAATACTTGTGAGAATAAAGAATACATGCCCGGAGATCAGTGGGATGGTCACTTATATCCACACGAAGAATATGACAAAGAAGTAGAATCTAATCGTAGATATCGATTAATTACTAAGGATGAGGTACTTCATGCAGAAAGTAACGCAATCGCTAAAGTGTCCGGCAGTACAGAATCTAGTGAGGATGCTACATTGTTTGTAACAACTGCACCCTGTATTCATTGTGCTAAGATGATTTTTCAATCAGGCATCAAGAGTGTGTTTTATAGAGATACATACAGAGATGAAGCAGGGCTAGAATTTTTAGAAAAGGGTGGAGTGAGTGTCACCAGATACCCAGTTTAAAACTGAAATTTCAATTGGCTATGGTCAATTGAAACCGGTCATTGAATGGTGTACTACAAACTGTAGCAATGACTGGGGTTATAATTGTAAAATGCCTGCAGGCAGAGATGCTGGATTTTATGATTTTTATTTTGAAACTGAATCAGACTATATAAACTTTATACTTTGGAAGAAATGAGATATTATACATTTTACCGTGAGAGCAATAATTTTGAGGACATCTTAAAAGATCCTATCCTTAAGAAATCCATTGATGAAGTTATTCGTTGGAATCAATATTTAATTATTGGTATACATGAGACTGAAAAGAATAATCAGAACAGTAGCTATATTACATTGAAGTATGGTGACGAGATGCAGAATGAATTGATTAAAGACCGTAGTCCTATACCCGGTGTTGATTATGTGCCTAAGAAAGATTTAAGCAAGTACAAAAAATCAATAAGCTAACGCAATCATCTTAGCTTCAGGAATACGAGTCTTTGTATTCTTACTACCCAATAAGACCACTGTTCGTATACCGCGTTCAGTGGTCAACATCATTACAATACATCCACCTGACTTAGTAATCCATCCGGTCTTGCTTACCATAAACTCATAACCATGACCGACTAGTCTGTTAGTGTTATTAAAGAACGCAGTTTTCTTTTTATTGATTGACATTTTGATAGAATCTTTGTTGCTATCCTCATTGATGATTTGATACTTACTTGCGGCAATTACAAGTTTAACTAAGTCTTCCGCAGTGCTTACATTAAACACACTCAATCCAGTAGGCTCAAGATATTTTGTGTCATTCATTTCTAATGACTTAGCCTTCTCATTCATTGCCTGTATACAACCAAATGATCCTGTTGGGTATTTTTGACAAAGCAACACTGATGCCTGATTGTCTGATTTGATGATGGCAAGACTAATTAGGTCACGCCTAGATAGTTTTTTGTTATAGAGTTTGGTAGAAATAATTTCATCAAGGTCTTGTTGTGCGTCTAACACAACCATTACAGTCATCAGTTTTGTGATGCTAGCGATGCTACGAATGTCAGTAGTTTTATTACCATCTAGTATTTTGCCATTGCCGTCAGCTACTAACCAGGACTGTGCTGTTAGAGGTACTACTTGTGCTTGTGCTCCGAAATGCAAGAGGCACAATAATATAAAAATTTTAAGCATTCTTTTATCCAATCATTAATCATATACTTAAAGATTTCTTATTTGGCATAACTTTAAAATGTGTGCCAGTACCAACCACACAACTTAAATCACCCTTAGTAGCGACAATAGTCCAATTATCATCCACTGGATTAACCCAAAGAGTCATTGTAGATTTAGCAACATCGTCTGCTTTACCTATTAAAATCGGAGACTCTTTATAATTTTTCTTTAATGTATCAAACAATACCTTTGTATTATAACATGGCAGTTCGATGTTTACAATCTCTTCGGACATAACAGATTCTTCAGAATGGACTAATGGCGCCAGAAGCGCCATTAATAGAATAATAGTTTGTTTCATCTACTATTTATAGCATTGCAGGTATCCACAACCAAAGTGCCTGGCTCATTAGTAATATAGCTGTACCACCTACATATAGACTTGCAGTATATAACTTGTTGTTAACAGCCAAAATACTAGCTGACAACAATACAATTGCAATTTGGAATAGTGATCCTGCAAACGTATACCAAGGACTACGTTGTTTAGCAACTGAACGATCAGCTTCCAATCCACGTGCTTTTTCCATTAACTCTTTCTTGCCTTCACCTGTGGCAGGATCAGATTCATAACGGTCAATTTTTTGCTGTAAGTTCTCTACTCTTTTTGTATCGTTGCGGAATTTAGCGTCATCTTGTGATTGTTCTGCTAATGTTTGTTTGATTGATTTTGCTTGATAGAATGCCCAAGTGTTATTTGCTTCAATCGTATTGTTTAATACTTTACCACTGTTGCTACCACCCATGTAAGTGTTGATTGCTAGTAACGCCGCAAAAACGACAATAACCCATCCAGCTTTATCTTTAATCAATGCTTCACGTTCTGAACGTGATAATGGTTTCTTTTCTTCTGCCATATATACTCCTTGTTGTTATGGTTGTCTAATATTTATCTACATAGTTTTATACACCCATTTCTTGATAAATATCAATAGTAAAAACCATCTTTACTCAAAAAATAATAAAAACAAGGAAAGAAAGATGAAAAAAACGATAATAGCGTTGGCTATCGCTTTTGTAACGGGTGCAATGGCTCAAACTACTACTACCACCGGTACATCAAGTACTTCAGGTGGCACAACCACCGGAACCACAGGTGTTATCAATCAGGGTACCTATGATAGTAAATCTTTAGTTGATACTAATAGCACAAGTAATAGTGTAAGCACAGTCAACACCAACAATGTCAACAGTGGAACTATTACTAATAACAATAATACCAATTTAACTGGTGGCACAACTAATACTAACATTAATACCAATACTAACAATGGAGTAATGACCAATAATAACAACAACAATAATGTTATGAGTGGCAGTGTCACCTATACAAATAACAATAATAACGTTAATAGCGGTACACAAACTATTAACAACAACAACGTTAATACTGGCACAATGACTAACAATAACAACAATGTCAATGCTAGCACTAGTACAAGCACTAATGTTAATACTAACAATAATATTAATAGTGGTACACAAACATTTAACAATAATAATAACAGTACGTCATCAAGTACATCAGTTAATACAAATAACAATATTAACAGTGGTACAATGACTTACAACAATAATAACGTTAGCACAAGCACTAATACTAACAACAACAATAACGTTAGCACAAGTACTAACACAAATTATCAATATGGTACAATGACTAATATTAACCAAAATACTAATAACAGTACAAGTACTAATAACAATATTAATACCGGCGATATGACTAACCGTAATATCAACAATACTACGGCTACAACAAGTAACACAAACACTAATGTCAATAGTGGCACAATGACTAACATTAATCAAAATACCAACAATGGTACAATGACAAATAACAATAATAATAATAGTACAAGCACCAATGTTAATCAAAATGCCAATGTCAATCAAAACATTAACAGTGGTGAGGTAACTAATATTAATAAAAACGAAAGTACAATTACACAAAAAGTTATTCAACCTCCACCAACTGCTGTTGCCCCGGCAATGATGAGTGGTGGTAATGCTGATTTATGTAGTACTGGTACAAGTGGCAGTATTCAAACACAAATATTTGGTGTAGGTGCAGGTAGTACATCACGTGATTTAAATTGTGAGCGATTAAAATTATCTAAGACACTATATGACATGGGTATGAAGGTAGCCGCAGTTGCCACAATGTGTCAAGACCGTCGTGTGTTTGATGCTATGTTGGCAGCGGGAACACCTTGCCCATATGAAGGTAAGATTGGCGAACAAGCTAAGGCAGCATGGGAAGCAAATCCAGAAAAGTTACCAAAACTTCAAAAGGAAGAAATAGATGACACTTACAAGAAAGTTGGCGTTGGCGCTTTGCTTGGCGTTCTCATTCATAACGCTTTCAAGTAATGGTCAAGTAGACCCTACTACCGGTAATTTAGTCAATTACGGTAATGCACCTACAAATACAACTAGTACCTGGAACAATGGTGTATATGTTAACCAACTATGCTTTTATGCCGGAGAACCCGGCAATTGTGGGCCCAACCCAAGTGTTAGACCAGGAGGTTACATTAACTTCAGTTATGGAACTGCTGATTTAAATCAAGTCATCAATATTAATCGTGCATTGGCCGCAGGTGGTACCGGTGTACAACTTAACGGATTCAACTTTGGCTTTATGGCAAAGAATGGTAATGGATGGGATGATGCTAGACAAGATTATCTAGCCGCTTATGTTAAATTGTATAATTCCGGTGGTGGGTTGGCAGCAACCTATGACTATTCAGCACAGACTGATAGAAAATACAACTGGACTAATTTTAACTTTAGCGAAACATTTGCTTCACCGTTAGCCGCATCAAATTATAGTAATGCTCAAGTTGGTTTTGTAGGTAGAGATAATAACTTCTGGGCTGGTAATTACGGGCCTGAAATTTTTAATGTTAGTTTTTCGTTAAAGTATAGAGTTGACCCTTGTGCTACAAATCCTGCTTATAGCGCAACTTGTCCTAAATTTAGTACAGTCACCACTGGTAATAATCTTTTTAATAGTGAGGTATGGGGTAGTGCTGTAACTCAATCATTTGCTATTAACACAGCATTAAAGAACGGTGGAATTGGTGCTACTGTACACGGCTTCAACTATGGCTTTGATTACAATGTAGGACAAAGTTGGTACGGTTGTACAGCTACTAACCAAGATGGTTCATGTAGTTGGTATATGAATATTCCTGCCCAAGTAAGTGCTACGGCACGACTTACTAACAGTAATAATCAATCAATACATTCAAAGAGTTATTCACTAACCGGAGATGGAACTAGTGGATCGGTAAGTGGACAGTATTTATTACCAACTAGTTTGAATCAAACAACGTTAGGTAGAGTAAGTCTTACGGGTAGTACTTCAGGTACCGGATCATCTATAGGTAATTTTTCGTCAAGTTTAATATATACTGCTGACCCCTGTGTATCTAACCCATTGTACAATGCATCGTGTTCTGGATATGCTGTTGCATTTGCTAAGAATATGTTATTAGGGTCAACAGTTGCTAGTGCTTCGGGTCCTATCGTATCTTCAGGTGGTAACCCAATGTCTACTAATACTGGTCATATGGATCAAGGTCACGGCAATACACAACCAGAACAACCTCAGCAACAATCGCAACAGCAACAATCAAGACCACCACAAGATGGAAATCAACAAACTGCCGAAGCACAGTCAGATCCAGCACAACCTGCACCGGCTGGATCACCTGGACCAGCCGGTGGACCATCACAAGCACAAGCATCTGGTTCATCAAGTCAACAACAATCGGGCGGTGGAGCAGGTCCTAGTAAGTTAGCAATGAGCGTAGTTAAATCTGCACAAGATAAAGACAAAGCTACACAAAATGCCGCAGTACAAAGTGCCGCTAAAACATTAGAAGGTTCTATGCAAAGTTCACAGACAAGTAGTAATGCCGCTATTAGTATGGTACAAGATATGAGTGCTAATAGTGCCACAGCAGCCGCACAATTCTCTAGCCAAACTACACAAGCAAGTCAACAAACTGCTACCCAATTTAGTCAGTCTCAACAAACTGTCCAATCCGGCACACAAATACAACAACAGGGAAATAGAGCAGGTCCTCAAATGCAACAGCAACAGGATTCACAACTGGCATTATTACAATCTAATAATGTAATACAAACTCAACAGTTCGTGTATACTCCTCCGACGCAACAAGATACACAATCAACTCAAATTATTACTTTAAAACCACCTGCATTACAAGAGGTTGAACCTCAGCAAGTTACTAATGGTACTGGAATAACGGTTAGTCGTAACTTATTTGTTTATAATCCAATGATAACATCTAGTTCTACTAATATGTCAATGTCCTCAAGCCAATCTGCACCAATGTATCAACCTAGATTAGATTCAACACAATATGAAGTAGAGACTCCGCAATTTCAAATGTCTAGCTTTAGTGGTATAGGTAAAGCAGGTAACCCGTTATCAGAAATAATATTGCAACAACGGTTTGAATTAATGCAAAACAATATAGCTCAACCCTCAAGTTCAGTCAATAGAAATGTATTGCCAAATGAATTAGCAGGTTCTATTGATATTGCATCAATAGCAAATGTACCCAATGGATTTAATGCTTATTCTTTTACATTAAGAGATTCGACATTTTATGAAATAAAAGAAGTATATAAGAATCAACAAACAGTTGACAATGTTAGACTACTACGAGGATTAACCGGTGGTAGTGATATTAAACATCAAGAAATGGTAGACCAACAATATAAAGGAAAATAAAATGGCAGAAGAAATAAAAAACGTAAACGCAAAGGTTGATGAACTAGAAGCGGCCGCAAAGAAATATGCAAGCAAAGATACTGTCATCAGTATCGGAGGTTATGAGTTTACTCCGGCTAAACTAATGGTAGCATTTACTATTGTTAGTTCTATATTAGGTGGACTGTATGGATCATTTGAAGTCTACAAAGACTACGTAGGTATGAAGAAAAAGATTGCTGAATACTCTGCACCAGATTTGTCTGGATTTGACAAACGGTTAGCTGTTATTGAGGAAAATAGTCAAAAGGGTGCTGATTACACACGTGATATCAAAACTGATTTGAAAAATGATATTCGCCGTAATGAGTCTGTAACTGAACAAGTAGAACGAAGTGTTAAGAATGCACAGCGTGAAACTGAAAGTGAAATGCGTGATATGCGTAAGGCTGTACGTGAAGACCTAGAAAGAGCCAGAACCGAAGCGGCTGCAATTCGCAAGGATATGGAAACAACTCGCAAGGAAATTAATAGTGAATTCACTGCGGCACGTAGGGAAATCAACCGTGAAGTGGAAACATTAAAGAGAGAAGTGGACAACAAGATCCAAAAAGCTATTGACAATCCTCTCGCAAACAAGTAAAATAAGAGAATGAAGATAGAAGAAATTAAACCCAAAATGCCCCATCTATATTTGGATATGGATGGTGTCCAAGCTGACTTCTTTGGAGCATGGGCCGCAATGCACAATGTTGGTAATTATAAAGAAATCCCCGATACAGAAACATCAATTAATCAATTAGCCTCAAGTAGCCCCGAAGAAGTTTACAAGTTTTTTAGAGAACTAAAGCCTCTTGGGGGCGGGGGTAAAGTTGTACAGTGGTTAAATCAAAATAACATTCCATACAGTGTGTTAAGTGCGCCATTACGTGGGCCATATGCTAAAGCTAGCGTGGAAGCTAAAAAAGATTGGTTAGACGAACACAATCCGGGTGCTACACAAAACGCTATCTTTACACAGCATAAACACAAATACGCTTTGAATGGTAGTGAACCAAACGTGTTGGTAGATGATTATGGTAAGTATTTAAATCTTTGGAGCAATGCAGGTGGAATTGCCATTAAACATGAAGATAATAACACTGACCATACTATTAAAGCACTAGAAAAGATTTACGCACCTTTTCTAAAAAGATAAGTAGTATATGCCTAAAAAGAATCCCGCACATGAACACATGCGTTATGAAGTTATCACCCACGAAGATCCTGAAACCGGTGATATGATTATTCCATTGCCCCCTCAACTATTACGTGAGTTGGGTTGGAAAGAGGGAGACAACATTGATTTTCAAATTGATGACAAGGGCAAAGTAATCATTAAAAAAATATGACATATTCAATCAATAGCACGATGATCGGGGATCCAGTAGTAACCCTTACCGGTCCATCATCTACGTACAATGTTACCAGTACCGATACTACTAACAACGGTTTATACTGGGGTATGAATGGTACAGGTCCTAGTCCAGGACAAGTGTTAACATCAACCGGTACTAGCACTGGTTGGGTTACAGCAATGGACCCTAGCCTTAAGGGTTCTACACTTAAGGTTAACGGTGATGCTGAATTTGACGGCGAAGTAACTATCAAGGGTAAGAAACTTTCCGATATGTTTGAAAAGATTGAGGAACGGTTGGCAATTCTTCACCCAAATGAAAAACTAGAAGATAAATGGGATGAACTAAAAGAATTGGGTAAACGCTATAAAGAACTAGAACAAGAAATCATAGAAAAAGAGAAGGTTTGGGCAATCTTAAATAAGTAAGATTTGACAAATAATCCATATTACGCTATAATAGAAACTGTTTAATAACTATGACCTATACATCATGACCATGCATTTAGAAGGACCCTGGCTTAGTACCGGCGGTAAACGTAAGGGCAAGATTAAGTTTCGTAATAGCGCAGAGGCACAAAAAGCCCGTCAACTTGACGCCGACTGGAAAGAACTACAGAAAAAATGGGATGTAGACGCCGACGACAAAAAGCGCAAACGTGCATTAGCGGCTGAACCATTACAATATAAATTGTCTGCACCAGCCGGTCGTGAGACACAACGTATTGCGAGCCGTGACACCGGTCATTCAGGTGCAGTACGCACAAAAGATATTCCACAATATACTGGTACTAAAATTATCGGTATCGGCACTATGCATAAGAGTAATGCTGTGCCTATTTTCTCTGACGAACAAGCGGTAGAGATTAGCACAATGCGCCGTGGATGATAGGAGATAATAGAAACATATATGGCAAAAGAAGAAGGTATTAGAATGGACGGTAAGGTGATAGACGTATTACCCAATGCTGTCTTTAGAGTAACACTACACAGTGGACCAACTGTCACTGGTTACATCTCAGGTAAAATGCGTCAACACGACATTAAAATTCTATTAGGTGATACAGTAGAAATTGAATTCAGCCCATACGATTTGGCTAAAGGTCGCATTGTAAGGCGGCGGTGATGCTATCATTTAATAATGGTTTTATTGGGTATACATCTGAATTGCGTAATGAATTATTTTCTGGTGGTGACACTGAAGAAATATACAATCAAAACTTAAAATCAAAACCAATCGATTGGTATTATAGAACCAATAAAGTTTCCTATGTTCGTAATAGTAACGGTCATAGATGCAAAGATATAAAAGATATTGATTTAAATAATTATATACTATTTGTCGGTTGTAGTCATACTGAGGGTATTGGTTTAGAGTTAGAAAAAACATATCCATATTTGGTAAGTAAGTCATTAAGTTGTAATTACTATAATTTAGCAATAGGTGGCACCGGAATTGATGTACTAGCACATAATTTAATAACATGGTTTTCCACAGTGAAACAAATCCCTAAATTAGTAGTAATTCAGTGGCCTGATTACTCACGATTTATATCAAAATACACTACCAGGTATGCTGATAGTCGACCAGAATTTAACGGGTATATGGCGTATGGTTCTTGGAGTACTGAACTCGGAATAGACAAATTTTTAATAGCAGGACATGACATAGGATTTTTTGATACTAGGCGGAATATGACGTATAATCTAATAAAAAACGTTATTAGTTGTCCTATCATTGAAACTGCCATCAACCCCCATGCAATATTCAACAGTGATACAATTAAACTAGACCATCTTAAACAAGATTATGCAAGAGATGGGTCACACTATGGAATTCCTTCTAACATTAAATATGCAAGTATTTTAACCGACATTATAAAAGATAAATATAGCTATGAACTTAATAATAACTGAAAACGCACAAACAAAACTGCAAGAAATTCTAGCGCAAGAAGCACAGGGCTCTAATACCAAAGTTAGAGTTTTTGTTCAAGGCGGTGGATGTAGTGGTATGGAGTATGGATTTACTATGGATGATGAACAAAATGAGGACGATTGGGAAATCCCAGCAGGTTCTCAGAGTGTTTTGATTGATAGTATGTCAGCACAGTACTTAATGAACGCAGAAATCGACTATGTTGATGACTTAAATGGTTCAAGATTTAAGATAAGCAACCCACAAGCACAGACAACCTGCGGTTGCGGAAGTAGTTTTAGCCCATTCTGATGGTATAGCATTTAGTCCTTTTCTGATAAATACAGAATAAGGACTAAAAATGACTATAGGAAATTTAGAAGTAATCGACATTGGCTTGCCCAACGAGTCTACGGGTAGCGATTCACTTTACTTAGCATTTAACAAGACAAAAAACAATTTTGCAGTACTAGCAAATACCGCCAGTCAGTACGTTACTTTTACCGGTAATACTGGCATAGGGGTAAATGCTAATGCCACTTCGGGTGCGGTTGACATAACAAATACCGGTGTTACTAGCTTGACAGCAGGCGATAGTAGTATCAGTTTAACTGGATCAAATGGTAATATCACTATCACAGCAACTGCCGGTGGTAATGGTGGTGGAATTACGAGTGTGGGAGTTACATCTAGCACACTGACCGTTGACAATAGTCCTATCATTAGTTCCGGTAACATAACACTAAATCTGACTTCTATCAGTCCAACGCTTGCGGGCACATACACATATCCAACTGTCACAGTTGACCAATTTGGTCGAGTTACTACCATTGCAAATGCATTAAGCGTAGGTACTGTAACCAGTGTTGGGATTACACCGGGTACAGGCATTTCTGTTACAAACAGCCCGATCATAGCTAATGGTAATATTACAGTAACTAATACTGGTGTTACTAGAGTTAGTGCAGGCTCTGGTATTCAAGTAAGTAGCGGCAACGGTAATGTTACTATCTCAACAACGCCGGTGGCGGCTGTTACATCTATATCGGTAGCAAGTACATCATTGACAGTTACCGGTAGCCCAATCACAGGATCAGGTACAATTACAATTGATTTAGGAAATACTATATCAATTACAGGAAATGCAGTAGTAGGTGGAATTAAAACTGATAACTACTATTACGCTAACGGCGTTGCTATTAGTTTTGCGGGATCATATAGTAACAGTAATGTAAGTGCATTCTTAGCGGCCTATGGTAGCAACACTATTAGTACTACTGGTAACATCACTGGTGGTTATATTTTAGGTAACGGTAGTCAATTAACTAACTTACCTGCCCCGACAGTCGCACAGGATATCACTTCTGTTGGTGCTATGAGTATAATGACCTATGATGGTAACTTAAAATATGTATCTTATGCTACGGTAGAACCATCCTCTGGTAACATCGCCGGTGGTAATATCAGTGCTACTGGCAACATCGCCGGTGGCAATTTAGTATTGACTACCGGTAACATCATCTACACTCCAAGATATGGTTCATTCTATAGTAATTCTACACAAACTAATCCTGTAGCAAATACTGCAATGGCGTTGACTTTCAATAATACTAATAGTGCTAATGGAGTATCAGTTGTATCAAACAGTCGATTAACAGTTGCTAAAGCAGGAGTTTATAATATTCAGTTCAGCGCACAATTCACAAAGACTGATGCAGGCACTGATTATATGGAAGTATGGTTATCAAAGAATGGTACTAGTGTACCATGGACTAATACTAGATTAAAATTAGACGGGTCAAATGTATATGAAGTTGCATCATGGAACTTTGTAGAAACATTAGGTGCAACTGAATATGTTCAAATAATGTGGGGTAGTGCAGATTTAAACGCACAAATAGTTGCAATACCATCTGCTAATACAACAATGGGAATTGATGTACCTTCTGTGATAGTTACAGTTACTCCAGTAGGTGCTTAAAATAATAATAGGAAATAGAAAATGGCAACACAAATTAAAATCACACAACTAGCAGACATTGGAAGTGCTAACATAGCAGTTACTACATTACTTCCAGTTGTGAATATGGCAGGTGTATCTACTACACAAAAAACAACATTAGGTAACCTTGCTAACGTAGTCTTATCACAAACTGGTGGAAATTATGTTCCGGCAGCATTAGCTAGCATTGCATACTCTGTAGCCAATGCGGCTCAACCCAATATTACATCAGTTGGTACATTAACAAATTTAGATGTAGCGAATAGTATAATAGCCAATGGTACTGCATACTTAGGTAATATCAGTACCACCGGAGCCGCATCTATTACTACATTGATAGTAGGAACAACCGCAGATTTAGGCAGTGTCAATAACGTTATTATTGAAGGTGGTACTGATGGACAAGTGCTAACTACTGACGGTGATGGGAATTTAAGTTGGACAACAGTTTCAAGTGGAAATAGTAGTTATGGTGACAGCAATGTTGTAACATTATTAAATGCATTTGGTAGTAATACAATCACTACAACTGGTAATATCAGTGGTGGCAATGTATTAACCAGCGCACAAGTAATAGCAAACGGTATCGTAGAATCGGGCACTGGATTCAGCACCGGTGGCTATCTAAGTGTAGATGGCAATACTGATTTACACAACACCATAGTAACTGGTAACTTGTCAGCTACAGGCAACATCACTGCTAATAATATAGGTAACATCGCAACCATCAATTTAACCGGTAGCAATAGTAATGTATTATATGGTAATGGCGTGTTTGCTCCGGCATCAGGTGGTAATGCCAATACAGGTAACATCTCATTTAACGATACTGCTATTAGTACACCTTTACCAAACGCTAATATTTATATAAACGGTAACGGACCTAATGGTCACGTAGAAATTACAGCAAATAGTTTTAATTGGACCTTTGATCCAGATGGTAATATGACATTATCTGATGGTACAAAATTAGGAGCATTTAATAGTAACTCTATTGGATTTGATGTATCATCAAACAATCAATTTGAAATTCAAACCGATAACGGTTCTAATACTTACAGCTGGGTATTTAATAAAAATGGTTCAATGATTTTCCCGGCAACTGTAAACAATGAAGCTACTATTCAATCATACGGTAATACATCTAACACAGGTTCTTTTGTAAAATTAGTAACTGGTGCTAGTGCTAATCTAATAATAGGTACATCAGGTAATAACCATATAGTTATTAATGCTGACAGAGGTGGTTCTAATGTTCGTTGGAACTTTGATGATACTGGCAACTTAACACTTCCAGGTAATACTTTTGCAGTTAACTACGCTAACGGTACACAAGTATCAATTGGTGGCGGTGGTGCTAACACAGGCAATGTTACATTTGATGATGTAACAGTTCAAGGTGTTAATCAATTAAATCTAAGTTGGGACCCACTGGCTACTGCTAACTTAGCATATCTACAGGTTCGTGGAGGAGATGTAGCAAGTCATATTCACTTAGATACAGGCAACAATGAAGCATATGATTTAATTGTAGGTGATGATGCTAAATTTGTTCAAGTAAGTAGTACTGGTGATATCATTATGAGTTCATATGATGGTAACACATCATATATCTGGACATTTGACCAAGAAGGTAACTTAATCTTAGCAGGTGGTGAGAGCGCAATTCAAAGCGTTGCTAACAGTTCATTGGATCCATTAAATCCAAATGTCAGCACAATGATATTGACACCAAGTCGTGGATATAGTTCACAGTCATTAGTGCTTGATCCAACTGCTCCAGGACATATTCACTTACGAGCACCAAGCGCAAACATTGATGAACCACTTGCTAACATATTCTTAGGTGGTGAAGAATCAAGTTTTGAAGTAGGTTACTATAACGGTAGTGCTCCTAACTTATACATTCACAGCGGTAACAACACTTGGACATTTGATAATGTAGGTAATTTAACGCTACCAGGCAATACATTTGCTGTTAACTATGCTAACGGTACACAAGTATCAATTGGTGGTGGAGGTAATACAAGTCAAATTAGCAATGGCAATAGTAATGTATCTATACCTACTTCTAATGATAACGTTTATATCACTACTAATAACGGTAGCAGTAAACAATGGATATTTGATACTGCTGGTAATTTAAGAACTCCGGGTAATATAGATATATACGGTGCTATTAACTTCCCACAACAAGTTAGTTCTATTAATTGGTCTACGTATAATATAGAGTTAAGTCAGTATGGTAGAATCAATACCAACGTTGACTTCTTTGCTAACGCCAATGTCATCGGTGCACAATATCTAAAAGGTGATGGTAGTAACATAACAAATATTAGCATTCCTAAAATTGCTAACGGTACAAGTAATGTCAATATTCCTACTAGTAATGGCAATATTGTAATATCTGCTAACGGTACTGCCAATTGGACACTTGATACAAATGGCAACTTAACTATTCCAGGTGGCGGTGCTGTATGGAATACAGGTGCAAACACAGTTGGTTTAACTGCTAACTTTACAGATCCGTACAAGGTAAACTTAGGTTTAGATTATGGTAGTAACATAGCAACTTTAGCTGGTGCTAACGCTGTTGCTATAACAGCTAACACTGGTATTAACACTAAACAATGGACATTTGATACGAACGGTAACTTAACACTACCAGGCAATCTTGTAATAGCAGGTAACACTAGTGTCTTTGGAACAGATTCCGCATTGATACAACCAAGTAATAATTTACCGTTGATAGCAATATCATCAGGAGCAAATGGTGCTGTATCATCAGTATGGGTAGAAGATATCGGTAATGTCGGTACTAGTAACATTGCGGCTGTTTATGCTAACCCTACAATAGGATCAGGCATTGTTAGAATCGCAGTAGGACAAAATGGTGGTAACGCTGGCCCTAATCTATGGGACTTTGGTACAGACGGTAACTTAACTATACCGGGTACTTCTGGTGGATTCATTAAGACAGTATCTAATGCTTCAATTGGTGTTGCGGCAGTAGATAACGGTACAAACAATCCAGCACAATTACTATCAATAAATGCAGGATCAGGTGCGGCAACCAGTATCGTATCAGCATACGCAACTAACGCAACTATTCAAACTAACGCATCTGGTAATATCAATACTTGGTCGTTTAATAATGCAGGTAACTTGACACTACCAACAGGCGGACAAATTATTGTATCAGGTGGATTAGTGTCTAGCGGTGCAAGTCCTGCTCCAACAATCAATGGATTCAGTATTACTAACTCTGTGGGTATCAGTGGTACTGGTAACATTGCCGGTAACAACATCAGTGCTACTGGAACTCTTACAGCTACTGGTAAAATTGGTTATGCGTCAGGTTCAACTGTTACTCAAACTTCTAATAGAGGCAACGGGGTGAATATCAACGCATTAGCAGGTACTATTGTTACTGTAAGTGCTAGTATGACAGCCGGTGAAATAGGTGCATTCTCGGTAACAAACAATCAAGTTGATACTAACAATGATATTGTATTAGTACAAGTGGTTAGTCCGAATTTAGGAAATTATAATGTTATTGCTAACCCTAATTCAGGTATAGGTGGTTTCTATTTGACTTTACAAAACATCAGTGGTTTCCCGATAAGTGCAGAAGCAGTTACTATTAGATTTATGGTAATAAAAGCACCTAATGCTTAATAAAAAAGGATAAGAAAATGTCAGGAATAATACTCGGAAGTGGAATAACAGTAGGTGTAGGTATAGCAGTGGGTGGAGGAACACCGGGCCCAGGACCTGGTCCGAGTCCGGGCACTAGCAATGTAACTGGTTATAATGAAATGCCTCCACCGGTTACTCCGGGTGGTGACTTAGAAGATCCTACTGCTACTATCAATAGCCCAACTGGATTTACAATAAATGATGACTCTAAAACTGGTATTGCCATGACTAGTTTGACTTCAAGTAATGTTAACTGGTTACTTGCTAACTATACAGTTGTGCCGGGAACTTACAATGTCACTTGGGGTCCAGGTAGTACAGTGGCGACAAGCGCAATTCAAGTTGCTCAGATACCAGCAAGTTGGCCAGGAAATTTTATATTCTTTGTTCAAGGACAAACTGGTCCCGCAACATACAACTATCCATTCACATTTAGCGTATAAGGAAATATTATGAATTTACAACAAGACCCAAAACCAGGTGATCCAGACTTCTGGAGTTTTCAAAGAAGCAAATTGCCTCCTAAATAAAAAAAGCCCCAATTAAGGGGCTTTTATATTACATCTTTGCTAGCATGTAGTTAGTGAATTTACTTTCACACATTGCCGGAATCTCAACAAACGGATCTTCTAAATAGAATGGACAACCATTCTTCCATTTGCCTTTCTGCTTAAAGAATTTGAACTCTTGCAAATCTTTTTTATCTGCAGGATTAAACTCACGACGGGGATTAAACGAGCGACGGAATGTAGATAGATTCATATTCATTTTGTAATAGGGGCCGAAGCCCCTTTAATTATTCACTGATTGCAGACAAAACATCTTCTGCGGACACTTCTGCTTTTTTAGCACGGGACTTGATAGCATCAAGACTTGGTTTAGTTGCTTTAACTTTAACCGTACCTTTACTTGCTTCTTTTGTTTTGTCAGCAAGTGTATCGCTAATAGTTGCCTGATCACTTG
This sequence comes from Chloridella minuta, assembly GCA_032273045.1. Lineage (NCBI taxonomy): Eukaryota > Xanthophyceae > Mischococcales > Pleurochloridaceae > Chloridella > Chloridella minuta. The sequence continues at coordinate 801 of JAUKPQ010040852.1, read as the reverse complement.
CATTAGCGAACTCAGGAAGTGTTGCAAGATACGCTAATGCCTCAGTTTTTGTCATTGCCGAGGGAAGCTCAACAAAGTCTACACGTGTCGCACCAGTCTTGGTGAGAATCTTAATACGACGGACCATGTCATTTGCAAAACGAACTTTAGCATTACCATTGAGAATAGTGATACCAGCGACTGTGAAAGTTTGATTAGAATTAGCCATTGTGTTTCCTTTAAATAAAAGCTAAGTTTAAAAAATGTGCTGATAACCTCTCAGCACTGTTATAATGATAACACAACTGTACATTATTGTCAACCATTGTGTTACCCATTATTCGATTAAGCCGGGTTAGCTGATTCTGAGAACAGCAACCGACCATACATTGCCTTTGCCATTTGAGTGGCCGCGTGAATGTTGTCAGCATTGATAAATGCCCGAGACATACCAGCACCTGGTTCGTCTTTCCACTTTACCCATACCCAATATGAATTGTTCATTTTGTTTCCTTTATCTAACTGTCTAAGATTCTATTGTATCACACTATCCATTTATTGTCAATTTATTGAACAATGTATGGAGTGTCCCATTTGCCAATGTTAATGTCAACATAGTAGGCAGTGTTGAAGTAGTCAATCATTGCGTTGGATTCGTCATACCAATCGGCCGACTTCATTGCCTGCATTGCTTCTGTTAAGAAGGCCTTAGCATCACCATCATAGTGATCCTGAAACCAGTAGGGGTTGATTTGGTCGTAACCTGAGGTGTTGGGTTTGAAACCACGTTGTACCTGATAAAAGTCATTACCACAGACCTTG
>JAUKPQ010040741.1:0-32951 GCA_032273045.1 Chloridella minuta | reverse complement strand
TACAAAGTTAAATGGTACAAAGGAAAATGCATAGTATGTAAACTATGTGAGTTTCAAAGAACCCTTAATAGTTTAAAGGCTACTAGGTATAACTTTGAAGACAAGAAGTTTTATAATATTGAATTCAAGGACTACGCTGAAGTAGCAGAGTTCTTTAAAAATGAGGGGGGAGAGTTTTAGGACTTTCCCCCTTTTTTTATTTTGCTAGGGATGCTTCAAAGCCTTTTAGAGCTTCTTCAGGGTGTAATGTATATCCACTCAATCCCATTAGTCTTAAAAAGAATGCCCAAGACTTGTTGTCTCCTTTATCCCATATACCAGTTTTTCTCTGATATGATGCTTTTTCAGGATCCCAAGATTGAATAAGGAATTGGTCAGTAAACTTGATCATTCTATCAATAGATGTGGTAGCTGCAGATGGTGACTTCATAACCCGGTAGATATCTCTAATACCAAGAATAGGTACATACTGTGCAGTTTCACTTCGCATTCTTGTTGCTTGGTATAACATGAAGTTATAGCCCCAGCTTTTCTTAAGTTCATCATCATCATCATCTCCTGCTAGAGCAGTTAATGCTATAACAAGACCAACAAGTGATAGTAGAATTGAAGCTTCAGCTAATGTTCTTTTAACCTGTGCTTTTTCAAATGGAGTCATGTCACCCCATTTTTTAATAAGACTGGTTTGAAATGTAACTAGGTTTTTTAAGTAAAGATCCCAGAACGTTCTGTAGTAGCCTTCAGTTTCTGCACCTAACTCTTGATCATAACCAAGTTTCTTAAACCTTCTTGTATAAGCAGGGATCAAGTACTTTCTATACATAAAGCCTAAACGGCCCAGAGAATATTTTTGAGCAACAGATTTGTCAATATCATTATAGATACCATGAAGTCTTTTGTTTAGTGCATGTAATCTGTTTTGAATGTTAATTCTTTTTTTATCAGTAAAGTCTGTTTTAGCATAAATATCCTCTACTCCATATTTTTCATATGCATCAAGTAAAGATATTTCCTCACCACTTTCAGAATCTTTTACATTAGTAGCATTTAGTAGTGCAAATAAAGTAGATACTTGAATTTCATGTTCACCAAAGTTTTGGTTCCAGAATAGAGTATCAACTCTGAATAATTTGTTAGCAACACTGCCTGTTACCATTCTACCATATTGATCCATAAAGTTTCCTTGTATAGGATCATATTGGTCATATAGTTTTCCGCCCAAACTTTCAGATGTAAACTTACCAAAGTCAGAAATGAATCCAGGTACAGACTTCATATAGTAAGATTTACCCTTCATAAAGTCTTTAATGCTAAAGAACTCTGAAGATGCAGCCTCAATTAATACTTGGATGTTACCTTGTAAATTATTTGACACACCTTTAATTAGGTCAGCAGCAATTGATGTAATTGCTGAGTAGCCCATAAGTGAGTTAGTTAACTTACTTGCAGATAATCCTAGGATTTCTTCTCTTGCTTCCATTTCACCATGGACAACCATGTCAATAAAGTCATTGAGTCTTTTAGCAGAAAATGTTTCACCGTTCTTATGCATGAATCTTTCTAAACCAAGTTTACTTGCAATAGGATTCATAAGAGCTTCTCCTTTAGCATTTGTTTCAGCTACTACACGTTCTCCTACTATCTTTTGTAGTAACATGATCTCTGAATAAATGTCATTTAGAGCTTTAAAGTTATTAGCCATTCCACCAAACATCATTGTAGATCCCATAAGATTTAAACTTACATCTTCAGGTTTCATACTCTGAGTATAGTAAACAGGAATGTACTTAGCACTAGTTCCCGCAATTGCTGGAGCACCATACCTTGTATCATAAGATTTGATTTTACCCATTTCTTGGATTCTGGTCTTAATTGCTCTACCAGCATTTTCCATCATTCTTTCACCATTGGATTTTTCAACTGATGGTAATAGTAATCCTGGTTTCTGTCCCTCAGGTAGACCTTCTTGTTGACTTAAATAAGTATCAGTTAACCATTTATGGTATTTACCTTTGGCATTCTTTGGTGTACCGTCTGCATTATATAATTCAAGCCATGCTGGATTAAGATACTTATCACTAGGTTCAGTTAGTTCACCCATGTAAAAAGTTCTTTGAGTAGATGCATCAGTATACTCTACTGTTTGTAACCATTTGTTGTATTCATTTTGTGTAATAATACCTGCTTGAAGCTCTCTTTGTTTAGCATTCATTATCTGCTGTATCTCAGAAGCTGGTTTGGGTTGAGTATTTTCTTTAAACCACTTTCTTCTTTCAGCCTGTCTGTTCTCATAAGCTTCTTGTTCGTATCTAGTAGGATTATCTGATAACTCAATTTTAGCCGGCATCTTAGCTCTTGCAATAAAGAAGTTACTCATACTGTACTTTTGTACATATGATACTCTATCTTCATATACAATCTTATTGTCCTTTCTTATGATCTTGTTGTTTCTACCTCTCTTAGGAATACGGATAGTTTCATACAGTCCTCTATTGAACTCTGCAGGATTGTCTCTACTTGCATTAGTTGATGCTGCATACTCTTCAAATACTTTTGAAGCTTCTTGTTCTAGTTGCAAGTTTTTAATTCTTGCTCCTTCAAGTTGGTTCTTTACATTTAAACCAATTAAAGCCAAGACAGAATCAGGTGAACTAATCATTGATGCAGTAAAGTAATCAAAAGCAGTTGTGTCTTTACTTACCTCTCTAAGATTTTGAATCATTTGGTCTCTAGTGACATTGAATCTCTGGTAAGCACTTAGCCTTTCATTAAGTCTAGCAAGTTCTTTTTCTTTTTTCTTATCAGTAATAGAAGTATTAGCTTTTACATCTTCAATATTCTTTTTGATACTATCAATAGATGCCTGGTTCTTTTCTTCATCAAATACTTGAGCATCCATGAGGAAGTCTGCCATCAATGGAATACCATATTGAGAGACTTGTTGCTTAATCATGTTCTTTACAGTAATTGAATATGTCAACTTTTGTTGAGGTGTCATTTCTCCTTCAGCTAATTGTTCTTCAGGAGATTTGTTGCTAGTAAAGTGTTCAAATACATCTTGCTTAGATATCTCATCAAGTAAGTCATATCTGTTAGCAAAGTCATAGAACTCAATAATTTTGTCAATTACCGCCTTTCTATCTGTTTGACCTTTAACACTAGATAAAAACTCTTTAAACTGTTTTTCAGCTTTTACAGATTTATCATATACGTCATCCACAAATAACATGATAGACTTAACACCTTTAGCAGCATTAATTTGTTCTATTAACCTACCAATTTCATATTTGGTTCTTGTCTGGTTAACTACTTTCTTTCTTTCTAGAATATCAAGTTTAGTCTCTAAGTTAATGATGATATCTTCAACTAATCTTTCTAGAGGAGTGCTAGCTTTTTCTGCAGGGGTGACAGTTTCATCCTCAGGTACTTCTTCATAGTAGACAAGGTCTTCATTTTCTCCATACCCAGTTTCATTCCACCACTTATCCTCAGCTAGTTGTTCATTACCATTTACTAGTTGTAGTAGATCCTTCCACTCTTTACTTGACTTGTTAATGCATTTCTTTAACGACATATGTACTCACGTATTTTGTTCTCAATTCTAGTTAACTCTTCTTGGGTTGTTACATTCTCAATATCATTCATAATGCTGTAAATGTCATAACCATCCTCAGCCATTAGCATGTCTAGATTGATTGTGTTAATCATTTCTTTGATCTCTGACAGAGTAGTTTTCTTACTTTGCTCAGATACCTTAGTAGTAATTGTTGGAACATTCATAACTTTACCAGTTGTCAGATCCATGTTTCTAAGATACACCATTTTGTTCTGATCATCTACAAGATCATAGAGATTGTTTTCATTTAGAATGTATTTTCTTCCTTCACTTGAGTTAAACTCTTTTGGCAACTCATTGTTATTCTCTTCTAGATAAGTTTTAAATTCATCTATCTCAGGATTAGCTTCTGCTGATATTTCACCCAGTGTTTGTACTGTAATATCTTCTGCTGTTGCTGGGCCTATTTGATATATAAAACGAGGCTGTGAACCGTTGATAAAGTTCTTAGAGAACCTATTGTTTTGTTTAAAGTCCGCAGCATTCTTGAATCCTTCAGCTTTAGCAAATGCATCTAGTGTTCTTGTTACATTCAACCCTGTATCGGAGTTTCTAATTCTGACAGTATTACCTGTTACTTGTGCTTGGCCTAAGTACTTTAAGTTTACGATAGTACCGTTTGGTAACTTGTATTTACCAGGAGCAATCTCAGTAGCACGATTTGTAATGACTTTAGTTCCATTGAGTATTTTTTCCACATTAGATGGTAGCATTTGTAATGTAGGATATACTTCTTCTTGTCTTTCAGTTGTTGCTTTTTGGTCTAGTCCGTATAGTACTGGATGCTCTAAGTTATAGTTTGATAAGTCTATTACATATCCACCAGGATTGCCTACTATACCAGGAATACTACTTTGCCAAACAAGTTTGATTCCTGGTACTTGAGTCATCATATTATATAGAGCACCCGTTTCAATTGGTCTACTATTTGATAACGCCATTTGTTTTTGGATTGCGTAGTTAAGATTGCTTTCACTTGCTCTCTTATATTCTGAAAGCCTTTTTATTGCATCTCTTATTTCACCTTCAGTTGGTTCATATGCACCAAAATCAGTAGTTATAGAATCAAAGTTAGGTGTAGTAACTAACGGCTCTATTATAAGCCCTAATTCTAATGCAGTTCTATACTTAATTAAATCTGCTTCTTCTTTTGTGTAAGCTACTTCATCTTTTCCAGCATATATTAATGCAGTCCTGTTGTTCCCTTGAGTTTTCTTAGTAATCTCATAACCACTAAAGTACATTGGTACATCTTTACCAAATTCTCTAATGTGCTTTTGAATCATATAGTTAACTAAAGGAGTAAAGTAACCCATTTCAGTATCAAGAATCTTTTTAGTTTTTGCAATGTTCTTGTTATAGTGCTCTCTATTCTTTTCAGTTATTTCATTTGCTTCACTTACTCTGTTTTCATACTCGGACATTAAATCTTGAAGTAATTCTTCTCTGTTATTTTGTGCATTTTTAATTTCTTCATCAACTTTCTTTTGTCCTCTTTCCCTTGTACTACTTTCAAGTAGATCTCTATTGTAGTTAATATTGTCTACTAGAGTGGTAAATTGACTTTTAGTAATCCTAGATAGTTCAGTATTATATTTTAATGTTTTTAGTTGTTTATAATCTGTAAGAATAGTTCTTTTATTACCCTCAATTTGTTTGTAAATTCTTTCAATAGATTTATTAACTGAGTTAATAAACAAGTATTTTATTGAATTATTCAGTTCAGTTCTATTTGTTCTGGGTTTATATGCAGGTGTAAGGCGCAATCTTCCGTGATTATCTCCATATTTTTCTTCAATAAACTCATTAATTCTTGTTTCTGCTTTGTAAGCAACACCACTGTTTGTAAACTCTTCTTGCGTGCTTAAATCTTCAGAAAGCTTTTGTTTTATTTCAGCAGTCAGTTCAGGACCAAGAATATCTTCTAGATTATTATTCTTTAATAAGCTTTGTAGTATACGCTTTTCTGTATATAAGTTATCAATTCTTTGATTAGTACTTGAGATATCTTTATTTATACCCTGTTCAGATCTACTAATGTTTACTAATTCTGTATAGCGGCTTTTAAACTGTTCATAGCTTGTTTGATTATTTGATAAACGGTTATCAATAACATACTCTGCTACACTACCCATTTTTAAAGGAGCACTATCAAAACCATAGTATATTCTAGTATTGTTATTCCTAATGTCTCCTTCTTTTTGTTTTTTTAGTCTTTCAAGACTTTCTAGGTAACCTTCTAGGTTTGTGTCTATAGTGTTGTTGCCGGATACAGCTGATCTAATTTTTTCAATGTTATCATTTTGGATTTCATGTACTAAAACTGCATCTTTTTTTCCAGTGTTGTTACTGTCAAAGTAAGTTAGATTTCCCCATGCTGAAGGATTTTTACTAAAGTGTCCTCCTGCATAGTATCTATCATTAAATCTAATTGAGATTTTATTGTGTTTAGTATCAGAAACACTATGTGAAAAAGTAGATTGAACTAAATACTGTAAGTGTGCCTTTTCATTTGCAAATCCTAGTAGGTAGTTTGTTTCTAAATATGTATGAATTTCATTAGATAACTCCTCTCCAGTAATAGTTTTCTTTGCAGGATTTTCAGCTTTAATCATATCAATAATTGCTTGAATGATTTCTAGCTCTTGTTTCTTTGCACCATCTAACTTAATTTTTTCAGAAAGAACCACAGGATTCTTTTTGTACTTTCTTAGTATCTCAGGGATAATTCTAAGAGTAGGTGTAATGTTTTGATAGTTATTAGTTTCTTGAAGAACTTTTTTCTCTTCTGGAGTAAGAACTTTGTTAACCTCTATGTTTTTTTGTGCTGCACTTAAGTAGTCAGCTGCTGGTAGTTCAATATTACTTGTTTTGTTAATTGTGTAATATTTGTCCAGTGTTTTATTAAGGTACTTAGTCTTCTTTTTATATTTCTTGTTTAATAAGTTATCAAAGAATTTTTCTGATTCTCTTATTTCATTAATTCTAGAAACATAATCTGTATTTGCTTCCACCCATTCATCTAATTCTTCAATGGTATTAAAGTATGGGGAATTTGCAGCACCATATAATAAGTTACCCTCCTCATCTTCAATTACTGAAAAGTCATTGCCAAAATATGAGTAGTCTACAGCAGGAACAGAATCAGCAGTAATTGCAGTATCCGGGTATACTATGTTGTTTAGTGCATTGTATTCTTGCCATGTCATCAAATCTGATGTGTCAGAAGAAAGAATTTTAATTGCAGCAATTTCAAATGGATCTTGATTGTCAAATAGTTTTTTAAACTTAGCAAGTATTCCATTTATCCACTTAATAAACTTCTCAAAGAATGAGTAGTCTCTAGGAGCACCTTTTTTTGTTTCAATTCTCTTAATTGCTTCTGCAATAAGTTGGCCAATTGACTCTTCAGTTAGATCTTCTGGACTAGAAACTAGATCACCATATTTTGTCTTATACAGTGCATAATTTTTTAGAGCTACTTCATGAGCATCCCAAAGAGCTTTCTTTAATGGACTATCTGTTTTTAATAGTCTGTACCAGAAGTGAGCAGCTTCTTCAGGAAGTTTATTCCATGCACCCGGTCTTTTCTCTACATCTTCAATTACATCTACTGTACCATTGACAAAGTTAGCAGCTGCTAAAGCTGACTCAACTACAGTTCCATCTGCTTGTAAGAATTGGGGAACTAGTCTTTGTTCAACACCCACAGCATCTAAGAAATTAGATACTACATTGATTGTATTAATGTGGAACTCTATATTCTCTTGACTTGATGTATCTAGTCCAAACAATGAATCACTGTCTTTACTAGGCTTTTCATCTGAAGGTTTTGTATTATCTTTTGATTTAATAAGATCTATTTCTTCAGGATTAATTAGCTCAATTGTTTCTGTTTTAGAAAGTTCTGGGTTATTAAATTCTGCAGAAGTGGCTACATAATTCTTAAATAGTAAGTTGTTTGCCGTTAGTTTATTAAATACTAGATCTAGTGTACCTTTGTTCCAGTAGTTTATTTTGAACAAGTTAGATGCATTTACCATTGCAGATTGGATCATATTCTGAGGAAGTGTTTGATCAAATCCAAATGGAGTAGTTCCAATACCATGTTGGTATATTGTCATTAGTGGGAGGTAGTTAAACAGTCTACTGATCTTTAAATTTAAATCTGCATCTCTAACTTTTTCAATTCTAGGATTACCAAGAGCCCTAATATTTGCTGCATACTGATCTTTTGTAACTCCATCTAATACATCTCTGTCATTTAATGTAAGTACATAGTTAGTTACTAAATTAGAACCAACTCTTCTTGTAGACATATAAGAAGCAATTTGATCTAGGATAGGGTAATCTGCTTTTACTCTTTCAGGAAGACTATCAATAAGATCAAGTACTTGTTTAGTATAAGAGTATTCAGAGTTCTCCATAATAGCTTTAGTATTAAAGTTATTAATAAGAGCAATCTGATTTAACTCAAGACCTTTAAAACCTTTCTCTTGTAGATATGTTCTCTCAAGTACATACTTAATGTAAGATGATTCTGTAGGGAATGGATCTTCAAGTGGATTAAATGCTTTTAAACCATCTCTTTTATTGTATGCGTAAGCTTTATCTGAATCTGTTAGATAAGCTTTTTCTTTATAGTCATTGCGGATGTTGTCTAAGTTAATAGTAATTGTTTTTCCATCAATCTTAGCATCTAAGTTTAAGTCTTTAGAAAGCTTAACATCCATGCTTCTGAATTTCTCAGGTACATTTACAATACTACCATTAGCATCAATAAAGTTTGTCAAGTAGTTCTGTACAATAAAGTTAGAAATAGCATTCTTATACTTCTCTACAAATCTAATTACACCATCTGTACCTTCACCAAAGTTTGCAATAATGTCTGAAGATCTTTCTCTAATAAATCTTTTGATAGCTTCATTGTTGATATCATTGTTTCTCAAATCTAACATTGGAGCAGCAATGTTCATAATGATGTCCTTATCAAATAGAGAACTTACAATACTCTCCTTGAATAGTTTTTCTTTAAACTCTTGGTCTACTTGGCTATTATTGTCAAGTTCATCAATGTCAACATCTCTTAAGTAGATTTCCTGGAAGTTTCTAAAAGTTTTTTCTGGTTTAGCCTTTCTCTTAAGAGCTGATATACCTTTTAACTGTTTTTGGATTTCAGTAAAGTGTAGGAACATTGCCATTTCAGCAATCACATCATTGTTACTTAACTCTTCAATTGTACCTTTAGAGTTAATAATGCTTACCATTTCCTTCTCATTAAACTTACCGTCAGTAAGATTAGCTTTACTTGAAGCAAACACAGCAGCATCATAGTTACCTGAATTAGTTACATCAGGTCTAATATAGTACTCAATTGTTCTGTTACCTCTAGGTGCAAATATTCTACTAACTTGCTCCATACGGATATCACCTCTTTGAATTGCAAGAGCAAGTGCTCTTTTAGTCATGTTAGTACCAACAACACCGCTTAGTTGTTTCTTTTGTACTTGATCATAGTATCTGTACTGTACTGTAAACTCTTGGTCAGGTCTGATTTGATCCATGATAGCTTTCATGTATCTTTGAGTGTACTTGTCCGCAATGTTTTTAGCAGCTTGATATTGTTTAAACTGTGCTTGCTGTGGAGCAACACCTAGAAGTTCACCATAACTACTACCAACAAGTCTTTGTTGTTCAGCATATTCTCTGATCATTGGTTGAGATACAAACATAACTGCATCTCTTACAGGTACACCAGCTTTAATTAGATATAGGAATGTAGGAGCAATTTCAAGGTTTCCCTGGATGTAGAATATCCACTCATCTTTTTCAATATCTAACCAACCATTCATTCCCTGTGAGAACACATCTACAATCTTGTCAATACCATCAACAGAGTTGATACTTGACAATGATATTTGACCATCTACTTCATTATGATTAAGTAACAATCTCATGTTATAATCTGAAGCATCTTTTGGAATGATGTATCTACCATCTTGGTATTTGGTAGACTTATATGTTTTAGGCATTTTTCCTCCTGCAGCATCAAATAGTGGACTTAATGCATTCTCACTAGCTGCAATACCTAATACCATTTTACCAATTAAGTTGGCCTCATGTTTACCAATGTTGTATAGTGGCTCAAGAGTAGTAGTAGGACTAATCATTGTTTTGCCGTCCTTATCCTTGTTGTAACCTTCATCATTAAGCTTTAGATACTTATCATAACTACTTACTTTGTCTTCCAATTCAGTAGCAAGATCTTGTAATATGTATGTATCATTTGGTCTAACAAGGTTAGCATAGTTCTCTGGTAGCTCAAGAATTGATTTAATATCTTCAATGAAGTTGTTCTGAGCTGTTTGTTTTTGTAGTTTAATTAACTGTTTCTTATTTTTAGCAGAGTCTGCTTTCTCAAAGAAGTCTGCATTCTCTATACTAGATTTTACATAGTTACCATTAGCATCTATGTTAGGATAGAATGTAGTTAATTTATCAACGTCATAGTCACCTCCTGATTTTGCAACAATCTCAGTAGGTAGAATAATTAGGTTACCTGCACTTGGATCAAGGAATTCATAGACCTCCATCATCTCCATAGAGTTTAACCCCTGTACTGGAATTCTAACAGCCACTAATGTAATTGCTTTTTTGTTGTCTGCAGTATCTAACCATTTATCATCTTTGATCATTTCATTTAGTCTCTCAATTGTTTTAATTGGTTGACCATCTGTATGCTTAAGATTTAGTAAGTTATTAAAGTCTCCTTGAAGTGCAATAGCAACTTTCATTGGTAGTGTTTTACCATCTTCACCTATGTTGTAAAACGGTAAAGTATTTGATCCAAGGTACTTTTTCTTTTCTTCTTCTGTAGGTTTTTCAAACTTTCTACCTCCGGTAATAAGACCATTTGTTAATGCACTAGATACTTGTACTAGTGGTTCTCCCTTTACATACTGTCTAACAAATTTCTTTTCTACAATAGATAAAATTGTTTTTTCAATTGATGCTGGATCAATAGTATATGAAAGATCATATTTTAGGGTACCATCCTTATTAGTTTGTAGGCTGCGGATTAAATGTGATGGATAATCCTTTCTTTCAAGATTTTGTTGAATTAGTTCCAAGAACTTATCAGGTTTACCAATTAAAGTTTTACCATCTTTCTTGTATTCAATTTGATCTAGTAGCTCATACTTAAGTAACTCAGTATAGAATTTAACACTGTTCTCATATCTATTTACAATAGGAGCATTGGCTTCATTAATTAACTTACCATTCTCATATAAACCATTTAAGATTAGTTTTCTTAACTGAGTAGAGAAGATAGTTTCTCCTTTATATTTACTATTGACAGATGCTGCTTCTTTAAGGAAGGCTGCGTTAATTATATTAGGAGTAAACTTAATATCTTTCTTAAGTTCTTTTTGATCTTTATCAGCAAAAATATTGTCGCTCTTTCCATCAGAAGTAATTGCTCCTACCTTAGATCCAGAATCAAATGTTGCATACTGAATATTAGATTTTAACATTTGAAGGTGTAAGTTCTCAAGCTCAGTTCCCTTTATCATACTCGGAATAAGAGGTAACAAGGCAAACTTATGCATGATTGTAACAGGGAGCACAGTATTTTGTACTGTATTTCCTGAAGAAGCTTCTGCAAAACCAAAGTTCTGTAGTTTGTATACAGGGAACATTTCAATAATATCTGTTGCACTTACATCTTCCTTATTAACAATCTTTTGATAAAGATTTTCCTGGTCTTGTGACCATTTCTTTTGTAATTTTTTAAGAGTTCTGTATGCATCAAGTGTTATATAACCTTGTCCATCAGCTTCTTTAATTTCTTCTTTAGTATATTTAGCAACTTCTTTCTCTACTCTATCTTTAATAAGTTGTTCCTTATTTGGAATATTTCTAAACTTATATCTTCTTTCATAGTCAGCAGTAAGTCCTTTACGAATTGCATCAAGGTATACACTATCTCTAGTTACCTCTTGCATGATTGCTGTATTCACATAACCCTTATATGAAAACTTATCATATTCAGCCCCTAGGCTATATGCATAAGTATTCTCATGGTTGAACACATCATTAATAAATCTTTGTGCAGCTGCATCAGTCCTAATTCTTGGACCATTTGAAATAAGTCCAGAAATTCTTTTATGGAGTTCTTGTTTAGAGTGTTTATATTGAGCAATGTCTCCAATAAATAAAATTGAAGTCTCCATATTATGTATCCAATAGTTATACATAAATGCTCTCAATAATATTTTTTCTTTTTGTTCAGTAGATAGTCCCTCAATGTTTAGTCTGTTCATTAATTTACCATCAATGAATTTACCTTTTTGAAGATATCTGTACAGCTCATTTGTCTTATTAGTAAAGTATGCTTTGATCTCTGCTCTAATTACATCCTGTAGTGCTGTATCAGTTTTTAAATAATCTAATAAACTTACAGAAGGATCAGTAACTTTTGAGAGAATAAGTTCTTTAGTTTTACTGTTTAGAATACCATCAAAGTAATTGAACAATTCACCTGCAGCTTTTCCATCAACAGATTTAGTATTATAACCAATATAGTTTTTAGCTTCAGGATTAGTTTTATAGATGTTAATTCTCTTTACTTCTGAAGCAAGGTATGGTAGGAATACAGAATTAATTGCATCATTTTCTGAAACAGTATTAGGTAGGAAAGTATCAATATCTAAATATAGATGTGAGTCTTTCTTTTTACCCATAGATATAAATCCACCATCTACTCTCCATGAGAATGAAGAGTTTTTTGAACCTGGTCTCATTAGCTCAACTCTACCTGATTTCAAGAAGGTATGAAACTCCTGTAACATTTTACCTCTCTGGTCTAATGAAGTAGTGTTAGAACCAAAAATACTTTCATTAATGATTTCATCTGCAAGATTAAAGTCTCTTTTAAATACTTGAGTTCCTCCAATTTGTTCTACAGAGATAGAATAACCTTGTCTCTTTTTTGAATCACTGTCAAATAGTGTTTTAAGAGCAATAGAAGATTCAGCAAATGGATTCATTGCAGGATCCAGGTGTCTAGTAACTTTACCAAACTTGTACATATCAGTCTTCTTTGCAGAGGTATTAATACCATCAGCAATTACTGTTAGTGTATTGTCATTAATGTGTTCATTTACTCTATTCTTTTCTGGGTTTTGTACAGAGAAGTTAGATGTAGATGATCCCATTTTATTTTGTAGGGAAATGATTCTATCAACTTGTGTACTTTGTGTAGATCCTTTTTTCAATAGATTACTGTTTCTTACACCAATCACATTAGGTTCAATACCTTTTCTTAGTACATCAATAGGAGATTTTTTAAAATCATTTAATACTTTTCTTGCAGGTAAAGTTAATGCACCTGCTCTTTCAGCATCAGCTAAGTCTCTTACAGTTTTAAATATAAACTCAACACCATATTCTCTTCTATTAGATGGACTATTAAGTTCAGCTTTAATAGCAGCAATGTCATCAAATGCAAATCCAATAGAGGCTAAGAAGTCAAATTCTTTTTCAGCTTTTAAATTTCCTGATTTATCGGAGAAGCCTTCAACTACTGCTTGAAGATTAAGATTTGTAATGTTGTTATCATCTCTTGTAATAAAAGGGCCCTCTAATTTAGCGGCAAATTTATTAGTAAACTTTCTTACTGTATTAGAGATATCAGTAGAAGCATTACTTACTTCCATATTAAACTCTCCTGGAGTATCCTCAAATACATTTAACTGTATATAGGAAACTTTTGGCAAACTAAATACTGACCAGAAAGAAGTTGTAATGTCAAATGCTACACTACTTTGAACTTTTGCATTAGGATTTGGTAACTTGTTTTCTACAAGTTGTTTTAACTCAGGATATGTATCAACTACATCAAGTATTCTTTGATACATTTCTACTGGATCTTTTATACTATTAGTAGCACGTACAATAGCATTCCAAACTTTCTTAAAACTAGCTAACTTTTTATATCCTAATTTGTTATATTGATAGGTAATTTTATCACCTTCTCTTGTTACAGCAAATAAGCTCTTAAGCAAGTAGATTACTTCTTTATCTGCAAGTTGTTGAAGTGTCATTTCTCCAAGTGCCTTGCTATATTTTTCACTATTAGTAGGATCTATAATAGCTTCTTCTTCAGGATCTGTTTCAGAAAGTTTAACTTTTTTAGTTACAATTTCAAAAGCAGATTTATTTGTATAGTATTTAACTGTGTTATTCCAGTTATCCAATGTTGCACGTAATATTCTTAGGTTGTCAAGCAACAATGAATCTTCATAGCTTAGTTCTTGGTCTTCAATTGCATTATCAGGGAATTGTTCAATTGATGTAACTGTTGATTGTTTATCTTTTAGATATGCATCATACTGTGCTTTAGCTTCTTCAAGACTATTTACAACAATAATTGTAGCTGCCTCTTTGTTATTAGTTTTAATTGTTTTGTGGTCAAAATAATCACCAATGACATCAATTACACCTTGGTATATCTCACCTTTAATTCTTTCCCCACGTTCTGTGTTGAGATTGAGCTTGTCAAAATCATCAACCTGGGTTCTTAGGAAGAAGTATTTATCACCACCGTTACTTGTTCTAATAATAGCAACAGCGCTTTTCTCAAGGTCACCTAATGTTTCATAGGTATTAAATGATACTTTTGGTTTTACAGTAATTTTTTCTTTAGTGTCTATAAGATCCTTTTCAAACTTTCTCTTAGCATAGCCCAAGAACTCTTTCATGTTTTCAGGATTAGTAAGGATACTAATAGCAGCAGCTTTATTATCATTACCACCTTGCATATAGTACTTGTTTGTTTCATCAATAAGTTCAGATGCAATAGAGTCTAGAGACTCAACTACAACAGCTGCGTCAAATTCATTTAGAGCATCTTCATTTTTATTGTCTTCCCGGATAATACCACGGTTAAGAATATCAAACTGAACATTAGTAATTAAAGGTGTATAGTTGTTAAGTAACTTAGGGTTGTATTTTGCAAAGTATAGATTGTAAAACATTTCACCAGCTACACCCTCTGTAGCTAGTTCTTCTCCTCTAATCAAATCAGATGCTGAAGTCATCTTAACTCCAAACAATTTTTTTAAGAAGTTTAGAATACGTCTGAATAGAGTATTTCTAACTGGTGATCCTTTAGTTGCTTTAGGGTTTAATGCATAAGATCTAAAATCTTCCGCAAGTATCTCTTCAATTTCTAAGAAAGAGAGATTTGCATATTCTGGTTTTAGTTTTCTTACTTCTTTATATAAATTATTCTTTTGTTCTTTTGTCAGATATAGTTGAGAGAACACGTGCCATGCTTCATGATATGCATCAACCATAGATCCGCCTGTTGCTTTGTTAATTAGTATAGCAGCAATAGCACCTTCTTTTAATTGAATGTTCATATCAGATAAAATAGTAGATCCTGCTAGTACAAATTGTCCATAAACATTAGAGTTTACAAGATTCATTACCTGTTTTACATCAATATACTCCATAATAGGATGGTTATCCATCCACTTAGTAGCTCTTTCTACCATTTGAGGAGTAATTCCTTTTGGTAGTTTAGTGTTTCTATCAAGTTTAAATCTCTTGATAGTATCCATTAAATCAGTGTTGTCCGTAGGTTGTGCTGTATCTGCCGGATTTGTATGTATGATATCTTCTATTGGTGCCTGATCTTGAGGAATTGTGGTCTCAAATGGATTAAACTCAGATAGAATTTCTACTTCCTCTTCTTGTGCTGCAGTATCAGTCTGTACAACAATTGGTTGTCTTTTAGATTCCTTAGCGTTATAATCTGTTTCAGCAAGTGACCCCATGTCATAGATTCTACCATCTACTTCATTAAGGAGTTTTACTGTATCTTTAAATAAGTAACCATTATCTACAACATCTTTTACCTCAAGATATAGTCTTTCACCTATAGCAGGTTTATTTATAACACCA
This sequence comes from Chloridella minuta, assembly GCA_032273045.1. Taxonomy (NCBI): domain Eukaryota; class Xanthophyceae; order Mischococcales; family Pleurochloridaceae; genus Chloridella; species Chloridella minuta. The sequence goes on along the minus strand of JAUKPQ010040741.1, from coordinate 17,365 downwards.
TATACTTTGTGAACACCTTCCTGACCAGCAATCTTTACATCAATACTGTATAGTGATCTTATACTTTCTCCTGCTTTTAATGCAGCAATTACTTCATTTGTATTTGACTCAGTTATTTTAACTACCTCAGCTGTAATACTACCTGCTGGTGAGTTCTTAACAACATCAACCATTCTGTCTTTAAACTTTCTAACTTCAGATCTGTCATCTCTTTCATCTCTTTTTGTCTGTTCTTTTGCTGCTTCTACTTCCTTAGAAAATTCAGTTGGAAGAGCAAACTTAATGTAAGAGTTAAACAATGGAAGACCACCTTTAGCCGATAGCTTTATTTCAGCATTTGTACTAAGAAGAAGTTCTCTGTAGTTCTTCTCAACAAACTCACCATTAACATAATCAGAATATGTTCCTTTAGTTAGTAGATCCTGAATGTAATCAAATTTGGCAGCAAATCTTCTTCCTGCTTTTGATGATTTACCTGTCATTAATACATCATAGATATCATTACTAGCAGTAGGTTGATCTAAGCTAATTTTTAGAGGAGGATTGTTTTTAATATCTCTTGCCTCTACCTCTTGTTTTGTAAACTCATAGTACTCAAATAATAGTTTCCCATTATCAAAGTATACAATATGTCTTCTTGTCTTATTTGGAATGTCTACAATTTCCTTAGCATAAAATTGTGTGTAGAAATCATATTTAGTTTGTGCTGGTAAATTAGATGTTAATACAGCAGCAATTTTTCTAGCAAGATCATCTGTTATGTCAGCTCTATCTATTTGGAAGACTTCACCGTTTATCTCAGTAATTGTTTCTCCTGCTTCAAATCCCCTATAGTCAGTATCTAGTGTTTGTATGTCAGCAATAATTCTTTCAGCAAGTTCTGGGTAGAACCCAGATACTTGATTTAGTTTAATATTTGACTTAACTCTTTGATTGGATACACCTTGACTTGCTCCAACAATTGGAAGTTGAGCATTAGAACCTTTAATTAATTCTTGTCTAAAGTTGTATAAAGCTTTGAACTGTTCTTGTTGTTCAGCATCTACTTCTTTAACATACTCATTAAAAGATTTACCGGTAGCTTCTGCAAACTCTTTGTTGCTTTTGTATCCCAATTCTGCTCTACGTGCATTAGCTTCTTCAGCTGCTCCTAGAATTTTGTCTTCAATACCATAGATATCAGTAACTCTATATCTTCCGTTTTCTAATCTTACATCTCTAAGCATTTGGTAGACAATCTTACCACCCTTATCTTTAGTAGTAATATTACCTCTGTCATCAAATAAAATTGGAATACCATTTTTATCTGAAACAATAAGAGCAAAGATTTGATTAGCAGGAGTAACATTATTTAAACCTGTACCTGCACTTTTAATACCACCCATTCTACCAAGCAATGCATTGATACCGGATGTTCTTTGTTCTGCTGTTAATCTAGTAATAGGAAGTGTTGTAAGCATGATTTCTACTCCTTGGTATACTGGGTTACCAAGGGTATCAAAGTCACTTGTAAGCTTATATATTTGAGCAATAGTATTGTAAATTCTTAACTTTTCTTTGTCAACAATTTCTACTGTATCTTCTGTTTTTGTATTAGGGTCTAATGTAAGGAATTCTTCAAATGTTGAGGAGAATGGGTTTCTTGCACGTAGTCTCTTATCACCAACTACTTTTGGTCTTTCTTCTTCTTCTACTTCTACATCAGTTCCTTCCGGAGTATTTGTAATGGAATTGCTCTTTGTATTTAAGTCTTCAGAGTTTAACTCACCTCTTGAAAAAAAATCATCAACAGCTTGGATACCTGAGTCTATGTTTCTAAATGAAACAGATAGCTTTTTTAAACTCTCTAAGCTCATGCTAATTTCAATATCTTCAAGCTTAGCTTCAATTAGTCTTATTGTATATGGAGCTTGTTGCATATACTGTAATGCGACATCTCTACCTTGAGCATTAGAAATTCCTTTGTATAGTTCATTCATAAGTCCCTCAACATTAAAGGTTTGGCCTTTTGGAGTTGAAGACATTTCTTTATATATAACACCGGCTAGTGCTAAGATATTCTCACGACTTAGTGTACAAGTAATTGCCATTTGATTAACAAATTTTAGTATTGAATAAACTATTTTTTAGATCATCTATATCCTTATCTTTAACCATATCATCCAAATTGTTTATCTCTTTGTCTAATACTTCTTTTACAAGATCTGAACTGTCTTGAATAATTGATGTTACTTCAGGAGTAACTTCTACTTTTTCTTTGACTGATTGGCTTGGTGAATTCTTCATAGTAGTTATGTTTGCTAGTTGATCAAAGGTAATAAAAATAGAACCATCTGCATTAACTTTTTGTATGACAACACCATCTTCTTTTATAGCTGAAATGACTACTGGGTCACCTACTTTTGCAAATATTTTACCTGATTCATTAAATAAACCACTAGTCATAATTCTGCTAGCATAAGCTTCTTTTGTTATAGCTCCTTTTACAATTTTTTCAATTTCAGATTTTGGCAGTAAATCAATAACAGTATTAGAATAACCCATTAAATTTAATTGATTTCTTAGCTCATCATTCATTTTCCTACCAACATTTATCTGAGTACCTGAAGGTTGAGCAGCCTGTACATTTTGTTGTGTAGTAGACTTTTCAACTAATACAGCATCTTTAACAGCATCCATTGGTGTAAGCATTAATCCATCAAGAAGGTCTACACTTGAAGAGGCCATGTCACCAGGTTTGTATTCTAGTGCAATTGGCATAACACCAATTGTTCTAGCTTTAAGACCATGTGTATTGTTTAGTAAAATTCTATAAAGTGATAGTTGTTCTGTATGTTGTTGTCTCTTAGACTTACCAAATTTTTTGGATTCATACTTAACAACATTGTCACCAGAATATGTAGTACTAAAGTTGTTGCCCAACATAGTTTTTATGTCATAGATTCTTACATCTCCATTAACATCAAAAGTTAATAAATCCACTGTACCTGCAACACCAATTTCATCATTGTACAATACTATATTATTAGCAAGTACAACTTCTTTTCTATTATCCAAGGCTTCTTTAATTCCTTGGAGTTTTTTAACAAGCTTCTCAACTTCTTCTGTTGGAGCAAAGTCATAGTTTGCAGCAGATTTATAACTACCTGAGAAGAAGTCTCTAATAAGACCATCTATTTTAGTTCCAATAATTTGAGAAGAAGCAAGTCTTAGTTTACTGTTAATGTCTTTTTCTGAGTATCCTAATGTACCAAGTCTCTTGGTGTAATCTGCAATAGATTCATTAGGCATAATCTGATCTTTGATATCATCTTCCTTAGTATAACTTGTTACTCTGTCATAAGTTTTTCCAGTCTTGGTATTAATATAATTTTTACCATCACTAGATAGTTTGATGAACTCAGCATTTTTAAGTACCTCTTTAATAATAGATCTTACTCCTTGAAGCTTCTCTTCTTGTGGTGTAAGTTTTCTTCCACCAACCATTTCACTTGTTAATGCATTTTCTAAGTCTGCAATATCTGCAATGGAGAACTGTGATAAGATAGTAACCTTCTCGTCATCTGTAACTACATCAGCAACTTCACCCTCTACTCTAATTGTATCTGGTTTAGGTGAAGTATATCCATCATTTGATACTTTATTCTCTACAATCTCCTGTGCAACAGGATCAAGTAGATCATATAAGTATCTAATTTGGTCTTGATATTTTTGTATTGCACCTTCAAGTTCAAGTAATCTATTTGACTCTTGAGCTTTTACTTCTTCAATAAGTTCTACATCATCCATAGTACGGTTGATCTGTCTTTCCAACTCATTCATTTTTCTCCTAAACTCCGGATACTCATCAAGTTGTTTTTTACTTAAATCATCTGTAGCATTGATTAAAGAATTTAAATCTTCTCTAGATAGTTCTGTATAACCAGTTTTAGCTTTTAGTTTACTAAGAGCAACATTCTGGCCCTTCCAGATATTTAGATATTCTTTTATGTACTCAATTGATTTAGCAATTGCATTTCTCAGAATGTTAATTAATCTTTGAATAGAAGAAATCTTCTTTTCAATCTTGTCAATTTTATTCTTAATATCTGTTTTATCAAATAGACTAAAGTTAGGATCTGCAATTAGATTTCTATAATAATCTGCTTGTTTAGTTAGATCTTTTTTAATTGGTATTAAGATCTTGTTTATTTCAGCTCTGTATATATTTATCTGAGTAAGTATATCATTTGCTACAGCAAACTCTCTTCTTACTTGTTGCTTATATATTGAAGCTCTCTCTTTAATCTTACCTGCTTTTTTCTTTTGGTTATTAGCCTTAAGCATTTGAGTAGTTGTCTTATCAAGTTGTTCTATCTTGTTCATGATATCTTCAACTTGTACACCTGTAAGTTCAACAGTGTTGTCAAGAAGTTGTTGTAAGTAATCTAGAGTATCAGTAATATTATCCTCATCAATTTGTAACAATCTTTTCTTCTCTTCTACTAGTTCAATTCTTCTTTCTAGTGCTTGTTCTGCTAACTCACGTCTTCTTTTGTTTTCAGCAGCAAAATTCTGTGTTTCAGTGTCTACAACTGGAGTTTCTAAAGCTTCTGTATCTGCTATGTACTTTCTAATTAGTTCCAGGTTTAACTCTGCCAGTGCAAGGTCTTCTGATTGTTCATTAGTTAAGTTTTCTTTTGGTAGATTCTTAAACTGTTCTTCTAGATCTGCAAGAATTTCTTTTGCTGTGTCAAAGGATACATATGCTAAATCAATTGACTCTCCGTTATGTTCAATTACAGGAGGAACAATTTTTACTGCATCCTCTTCTAGCATTCTTGACAACATTTCTTGATTGTAGCTATCAATAACTTCTTTTGCAATTGGATTTTCACTTATAAAGTCTTCAAGAAGTTCTTGTAGTTTAACACTGTCATAATTAGAATACTCATCTAATAACTTAGGAGATGATTCTAAATTCTTATTGAATGCCGTTGTAAGTTCTTCTTGTAAGGCTTTATCAAGTTGTGACCAAGGAGTTTGAGTTGTAAATGGAACAAATTCTTTTCTTGAATCATTTTGTTCAGTCTTTATATCATCAATAGATCCTCTAATTACTTCTTCTCTTTTCTTAGAATATTCATTTCTAATTTTTTGAGCAGCAATTGGATCTGCAGGAACCATTTTCTTGTTAAAGATTTTACCATCAACAATATCAAATTTAAAGTTGGCAACATCTACTATCTCACCTTTTTCATTTTCATATTTAATCTGGTCCCCATCTTTATATAACTTTACCTCTATGGGTTGTCCATTAGATATATAGAATGCAGATAGCATATCTCCATCAGCTAGTTGAGAAACAATATCAGCTAGTTTAACTGTCTTGTTTCCACCCATATCTAAGTCACCTTTTTCAGTAACTTGTTCTACTTTTGGTAATGCATCAATCTCTTGTTCTTCTTCAATGTAAAGTTGATTTAGTTCTAAAGCAACTCTCTCATTGATATCTGTTTTAGATTTAGGATCAATTTGTTTTAATAGGTTTGCTCTCCTAAAGATCTCTACATACTCATCATACTCTACACTTCCTGGTTTGATTACAATTTTTCTTGCATCATCAAAGAATTCTGCAGGAATAGTACCAGATCTCTGAAACTCATATGCATCATCAGCACTGATATAAACACCTTTGTCTGCAAGAACATTTAGTAAAGCATTTAATTCAATGTTACTTAACTCTTGATTTACTAGACTATCATAGTAGCTTTTTCTATTTTGATACAGTTTATTCATCCACTCATAGTTTCTATTCACATGGTTTAAAAACTCATTTGGATTATGTAGTAAGTTGACGTAGTTATTTAATATACCAGCATCTCTTCCAAGTCTATAATTAGCAAGAATGTACTCAAATGCTTCATCAGCATTTCTGTCTAAGTAGTCATCTTCATTAATATTAGCTATTGCCTTTAAGTAGTTTTTGTAGGATAATTCTAAGTCAGCTTCTGCTTTAGTTGTGTTCTGATCATTCTTTTCTCTTACGTTAAGTCTATTTCTAATGATCTCACGTGTTTCAGATTCAGCATCTTCTTCAGACATTACATTACCTTCATCATCAGTAATGTTCTTAAATTTACCTTGGTCTTTTAAAGAAGCAATTTTACTTTCTAGTGCCGCGTTGTCATATCTGTAGTAGTAGTTGATTGCTTTATCAAGTTCTCTTAATGCATCAATCTTTCTTTGTCTTTGCTCAATTTCTTTTTTAGAAAAAATATCTTTGCCAGATTCAATTTCTGTTTTAAGAATGTCAATTTCTGATTTCATTCTTGATGGATCTAACATGACCATAAGTTCAGAATCAGTCATCTTTGATATTGGTCTTTTACTTCTAAGTAACTTCTCAATATCTAGCATTCTTTGCTTAGCATTCTTATATGTTTGTCCTAAGAACACAGCATTATCTCTTGAACGTGACCAAGCAGATGCATAGATAGCAGCTTTTTTATAAGCATCAGTTCCTTTCTTGTATCCTGATAAGTCAATTGGATCTGGGTATCTCTCTTGTTGTTCTTTATAGTCAGCTTTAATTTCATCCATTCTTGCAAGAACAGTGTCAATTTTTGCTCTATATTTTTTAGCTTGACCCTTTTCAAGTTTCATTACATCTTCAAATTCTTCATCTGTAATGTCTTTATAGGATTCAATCTGTTCTTTGAATAGGTCAAATGAGTTTGTATTAATTGCAGTAACAATAGAAGAAACAAGTGCATGATCATTAGCATCTAGTACTTCTGCTCTTGATCCTGTTCTTTTTAGTTTACCAGCTTGATTTTGTACAGCTAAGTCAAATAGTCTACTATCAAATACAAACTTAGGATCTGAAAATTGTGACTGTAAAGTTTTTGCAAGATCTTGTCCATACTTATGTTTAGTGTCAAAATACTTTTGATACTCCTCAGTTTTGAACATTTTGTTGTAAGAGTAGTTTACAAATCCAGGTACCATATTTAAACCACCACCAAGAATACCCATTGCAAAACCAGTTGCAAATGTTTCAAATCCTTGCGCAGTTAGTGGATTTTGATTTCCCCATGCATCAGAGAAATAAGAGAATTTATCTCTCATTCCTTTTGTCATTGCAGCTCTTGCAAATAGGTGTGATCTTACAGCGTCATCTCTATACGCATCTGTATAGTAGTTTTCCATTGCTTCAGAAATACTTTCCTGCAAGTTCTCTTGAATACCCTCAGTTACATTTGCTTTAAAGTAAGTTGCTCCAGCTTTACCAATTGTACGTACTGGTGCTGCTTTAAGTGCTTTCCATGAGTTCTTAAATGAGTTCTCAATGTAATCTACTTTTACTTTTACAAGTTTGCTTCCTTCTTTTTTTACAGCATTTGCAACTACTTTACCTTCTGCGGTAGCCATTAACTCAGCAGTTTTACCTGCTAGAAGTTTGCGCATACCTCCTTTAGGAGTAAAGATATTATTAAAAGTAATTCCATTGGATAGATATACTAAAGCAGTATTCCAACCAATTGTTTCCATAGCACCTTCTTTAGCAGTCTGCATCATCTCATACTGCTCTTCATCTGATGGAGCTCTTCCAGTTTTTTCCCAGAACTCATTGTATGATTTATCAAATATATGGTTCTGTACAAGTCCACCTTCAAGTCTTGCTTCAGAGAAAGCTGCATTTAGTCTTCTTACATCTGCATAGAATCCGCCAGCTGTCTTTGATACTTTAGCTAAAGCAGTTAAGTTATCAAAGTATGATAACTTTCTTACATTATCAACAGCATCAAATGTATTAGTTAATGGGTTGAAGAATCTACCTGCAGGTGTGTTTGCCGCTTGCCAAAATGTTCTTGCCGCTTCAGTATTCTTTAAACTTGTTAAAGCTTTACCAACTACATTTGCTGCCCTATCTAAATAGAATGCTTGTGCAAATCCTTTTCCAATTCTGCTCATATTGCTAGCAGTTCTAGCAGCAGCTACAGGTGCACCAGCACCAAAACTTCCTATAGTAACAGCACCCAACACAGCTTCTTCTGCTAATACTTCAGCAATAATACCAGCTGTGTATCCAAAGTTCATTACTGTATTGTTTACAAATGAACCAATCCCACCTTTAGATGAGTAACCAATAGCCGTTGCATCTTCATAAGCTCTTGCTTCCTCTAAGTCTGCACCAAAGTTTCCTTGTAAGGCCATGCCCAAACTCTTAGGACCAGATATAAAACCATGTTTTACTAGTGGAATAAAGGAATACTCAACCATTCTTGTAAAGTCATTCCATCCAGTAGTTTTTGCATTAAATGCTGCTTCATTATCTCTTAGTGGTGTAAAACCAACTTCATCAAATTTTTCTTGACCATATGCTGCATATCTTTTGTAAAAGGCATTTCCACTTGGTCCAGAGTTATATTGATAAATTCTAGAGTATTGATTCTTATCTTGGTTTGCATCAAGGCTTCCTTTGATATAAGAATCCATTGATAGGATTCTATCTTGGGCACTGATCTTTGCTCCACCTGGTTTACTTGGTGGTTGTCCTACAATGTTCTGTCTAACATTAACTTGATCTTTGTTAATTGCATCAAATGCAGGAATAGATGGTCTAAAATAATTTGGTTTAGGAAAATTAGTTTCAGGCATTTCAATCCTATCTCCATTAAATGGAGTCATTCTACTTGTAGTTAGATCAGGTAGATTTAAATTTCCGTAATCAGAACCTAGTGCATCTGTTGGACTAAATCCTTCAATATTATTTTCAGTAGCCATTTACTAATTGATTATTATATTTTCTATTTAACTCGTAACTGTTAAAAATAATATCATCTCTAAGTGTACCTAAATTTGAACTTGCATTATCTACATTATATGAGAACTCTGCATTTACCCATGAATTAGAATTCTGATCAAATACAGGATACTTTCCTGACATTTTATACTGCCCTAATCCCGGAAGTGAGTTTTCAATCTTAATAGTATAGTCAGGATTAGTTGGATCAGACCATTCATATGCTCCTTGATAGTCTACATAACTTGCAAGTGGATCTTTATATATACTATTGAACATATCACTATTAAAAGCTTTTTTATCCATGATAAATGTAATACCATTTTTAAATGCTAGAGCCGCTTGTTCTTGTGAAAAGATTCCACCATTACCAAGTTTATCTTGCATAAAACTTTTTAAGAATTCAACTGATGGTTGGAAGTTATAAGCAGCTTTGTTTGGACTATTAAGAGCAATTGGAATAATACCCATATCAAAGTTAAAACCTTTTTTACCTTGAGCCATTTGTGATTGAAGTTCTCTCATAAATGCTAGACCTTGTTCAGTATCAAGTTTACCATCTTTTGAACCAGTTATACCAGCTCCTCCTGTAGTAATAGTTATTCCTCCGGGATCTTGAGCCATGATATCTTCCATAGCTTGCGAGAAGTGATATGTTCCCCAAGAGCTTCTTGGATTGATTGTAGTGTACTGACCTTTAGCATAGATACCAGTACCTTCTGAAAATTTCTCAATACCTGGAATAGATTTCTTACCAGTTATTTCTGACACTTTAGCATTACTAGTAACAATTTTATTTGCTGCGCCTAGTAGTTCATTATAGTTATTCTTGTCTAACTTGTGCTCAATCCACATATCTAACCAATTACCTGGTCCAACTCTGTCCATATTAACAAGAGCTTTGTTTCCTATTCTACCCAAGTAGTCCATAAGTGGATTAAAACCTCGTGGTGTATTGTCTATAGCTTTATTTAAAGCAGTTCTATCCGCAGCTTCTTGTTTGAATCTTTTTATGTAGGCCATATCTTCTTTTGAAAGCTGACCAGATGCATATAGAGCTTTAAGATATTCTTTTTCAGATCTTATATTACCATCATTATCATATAATAAGTTAGCACCAACAAGACCCTGAGCCTTAAGTTCTTTCTCTACATTTGATACTAAAGATTTTTCATAGTTTTTACTAGCATCTAAGAACAAAATGTAGTCATCAAATTTAGTAGCAGACTGTGTTAAAGCTGCTTGTTTGTCATTTACTGTGCTTAAGTGAGCATTATTTTGAACAAACGTTTTAAATCTATTGTTAATTCCTTGCATCCACTTAGTACCAACTTGATCTGCTAAGAAGTTGTTAGGATTATTTTGAAGTTGTTTTGTCCAATATACTAAATCAGCTTTTTTATTTTCATTACCATTAATGATAAAGTTAATCTGTTTTTGAGTTAACTTAGCTCCGGTCTTACTATTCACAGCATCTGTTAGTGTAGTAAGCATTGTTTTGAAGTAAGGCAATGCATAGTTTTGAGTGTACTTTCTTTGTACATTCTCATTCTCTGATCGCAAGTTAATTCTTTCAACAGCTGTTCCTTTATCTAAATTTTTTGTAAAGAAGTGATTCATGTTAAAGTTCTCAACTACTTGACCATTTTCATCATAGTGGTGAGTACCTGCATCTACCTTAGCTTTATTAGCATCTATCTTAGCTTTTAAACCTGCTTTATAGTCAGCAAGTTTTTGTTCTCCCTTAAGTCTTGCATTTAACAATGACATGTTTTGTGAAAACTTCTCATCATTTACTTGATAAGGATTTGCAGTAAGATCTGACTTGTAGTTTCTATAAGCATATGTGTGAGCAGCTTCTCCTAATTTTGTTTCCATTAGTGCTGAAGCCATTCCCATATCAACTTTAAATCTTAGTGACTTAATATCTCCATAGGGATTTTGAAATTCATCACCAGATTGACTAGTATTTAGAGTTTCATTCTCTTTTTCAACTCTATCAAGTACTTGTTTATTAATGTCCTTGTTCATTTGATACTGAACAAGTTGCATTTTTAACTTAGGATCTTTATTTCCTGCATCAATTTGAGATTGGATATCTTTAATTCTATTACCATACACATTATCTTGCTCTTGCATTTGTTGAAACTGTGCTTGGTTTTTTAACTTTAAGATATTAAACTTATCCTGAAGATACTGCATTTCTGCTTTAGATTCATCACCATCAAATTGTGCAGCATTAGCTTTAGCAAACATCTTTCTATTTACATATGCTTCAGTTTTATACATTGCCTGAACAGCAGGATCACTACCTAATCTAGCTTCAAATAGTTTTTGTAAAGGTTCTTCAAGCACTTCACCATTTCTAGTTTTAATAATCCATCTATTGTCTTTACTAAACTGTGGTGGAGCTTCTATATCTCCAAACTCTTTTGCAATTTCAAATGCCCTACCAGATACATCCACACGTGGTGTGTATTTTACATTATTAAATGCAAGTGCTTCTTCTGGTGTAGCATTCTTAAATTCTTCAGTTAGGAAATCTATTTCTTGAACTCCTTCTGGCCAGTACTTTTTATTGTCATCCGGATTAATAGAATTTCTATAACCTTCTGCCTGAGCTTTTTGTGAACCTTTGTTTTTAGTCCAAGCCATATCTTTCATGAGATCTTGGTTCTCATAAAAAGGTCTAAAGATTTGAGTAGCTTGTTGTACGTTTTGTTCTAAGGATAAATCTAGTTTAGAGATCTTCTTAAGATTAAATTGAACATCTTTTACATACTCATCTCTTGTTTTAATATTCTGATCCCTTGTCATATCAGCATAGTAAAACTTACCGTACATATTGTTTAAAGCTTTCCAGTTATTGTCGTACTGGGTTTGCTTTGTTTGCATTACGTTAGCATAGAAATTCAGGTCCGGCTGGAAAGGCTGAAACTGTGGTATGTAATCCGTAACTCCCTGTAAATAGGTTGCCATATCTTTTTGTTTACATTATAAAAATACCAAAATTTTTTAAGTTTAATAAACTTGTTAGGTTTACTAGAAGTTAAATGGATAAGCAGATCCACCTAAAGCGTATGCTCCACCATCTCTATATTGACCACCATACTTTTTATTTTTACCGTACTTACGCTCAAGTAAGTATTGTTGAACTTCAGGATCATATCCAGTTAAATCTTTTAAGTAGTCTTCAGGTTCTTGTTCAGGTTTAGTAGGATTAGGTGTTTTAGCTGTTGGATTTACCCATACTTTTCCACCTACACCAGGATATGTTTTAACATCTTCATTCATTTGATTTAATGCATCTGTTTTGTACTTATTGGTAACGCCTGTATTAAATGCTAAGTCTAAGTTATTAAATGCTGCTGTCTTAGAATTTTCAAACTGTTGGTTACCAATTGCATTAGCATTATAACGGTTTGTTGCCATCTGTGCATTCATCAAGTTTTCTTGATTTCTAACGCCAACTTGAGCATTTTCAAATTGATTACCAATACCAACATTAGCATTATCAAATTGACTGCTTACACCAGAAGCATCTTGAGCACGTTGAGCTTGAATAGCAGATAATCTTGTACCTTGTTGTTGTGCACCTGCAAATTGTCCTGCAGCTTGAGCGGCAAGATTAGCAGCACCAGCTCCTTGAGCTTGTCTTTGTGTTTGATCTAAGAAAGTTGGATTTGGTTCTTCAAGATCAACTCTTGGTGTCCAAGACATTTCTTTATCAATGCCCATTAAGTTTCTAAATGCACCTGCAGTATTTACAGTATCTTGTAACCACCATTGAGGGTCAGTTTGTGGAGCATCATTAAATGACGCATCTGTATCCTCTTCTCCTGGACATGGTAAACAATTTCCATTAGCATCCTTATCACTCATTACACCATTACAGTAACAATCTTTTTCTTCTGTATAACATGTTTCCGGTTTACATTTTCCATTCTCATCTTTATCAGCAAATACTCCTGGAATTACTTTACCAGAGGCATCTTGACATGGACAGTCTTGTTCTTTGAATGATGAACTTTCTGGAGCTACTGGAGAATTATCTGTATAGATTGCTTCTTCACTTATTACTTCTCCTTGTTGTTGACAAGCTTCTAGTATTGCAAGATTTCTATTATATATTGCTGTACCTGGTTGGTAACGAGCATAAGCTAAAACTTCTGCTGCAGTCTTACCATAGTGTCTACTCCCCTTGGTTTTCATATCTCTACACAAATCATTTATTAGATTTGGGTTACTTCCACCTACAGGGGCTTGAGCAGAACCATATGCTTTTTTGCCTTCTACTGCACCTCTTGTCTGATTGTATTTATATTTACCCTGTGCATCTGATCTTTCTTCCCATGGACTTTGTCCGTATGCATTGGGATCTACTCTTTTAATTTGTTTTGGTCTTACAGGATCACCACCTGGAGCATATTTTGGTATTCCACCATATGCACGCATATCTCTTTCACGGCCCATATAGTTTTGAGAAACACCTGTTCCCATAGGCATACCATACTCAGCAAATGGTAAATCATATCCTCCCATTGACATTCCATATTCAGCCATAGAAGCTCCACCAAATTGACTCATTTGCTGTGGCATCATTTCTTGTGGCATCATTTCTTGTTCATCATACTCAGGAGTTTCTTGTTGTTCATACTGAGCAGATTCTTGTTGTTCTTCTCTTGCAAGTTCTGGAATTAAATCTTCTTCACGGATACCCATTGCTTCCATATATGGTTTAGCAAGTAAAGGTATACCCTGTTCAAATCCTTTTTTAGATTCTTGTGCAAGTGCTAGAGCACCAAGTTTCATTACATAATTCTTGATCATTAACTCAGCAGTCTTTCTTGCAATAACATCAGAGTTGGGATCTTGAAGAATCTTTCTATAGTTATTAATGTCATATGGTTTAGAAAGTTCAGCAGGTGTATAGCCACCCTTCTTTGGAGTTTTTCCAAACATTTTTAATACGTTTGGATCTGCAATCTTCATTGCTTTAGTGTCACTAAAGATAAAACTATCTTCCGGCAACAATAGAGGCACACCACCATTTGTGTGTCTTGGACCTTTAATAGTTTTAAAAGATGGCATCTTACTACCATCTAAGTTTCCTACTACTGTTTCTCCACCTTCTGCTTCTAAGTTTGCTATTTCTCTTGGTACTGCTGTTAAAGTTTTTGACACTTCAGGTTTAGCCATACCAATATATGCATTGTAATCTGCACCACCAAAGGCAGGCACATCATTAATGAGAGATCCTCTTACTTGATATCCTGTTCTTGCTTTAGGTAATGACTTTACTATTCTAACTTTTCTTAACATAATATAAATTATAAGAATTCAATTTGACCACCTTGAGCCATGTATTGTTTAATTTCATCTTCAGTCATATAAGTTTCATCTCCTTCAACATAGTCAGGATCTTCATTTATATAACCACCATATTGAGCTCTACCATTCCATTCAGAACCTTCTTCATTTGGTCGGTAGATTCCAGCTTCACTATAATCACCAGAATCTATACTGCTTTGAGAAGCATAAGTATTATCGGCATTAAAGTTATCAAAGAAACCTTCCATTTGTTTTTTGTTGTTTCTTCTATTTTTAAGACCTGCAATACCAGAGAAAAATGAATTACCAGTGATTAAAGCACCTTGTCTTTCTGCTTCACCCCAATTATTTTTATCTGTTACATCAATTGCCATTGGACCCTCTTGTCTTTGTAAATAATCAGGAACTGTATTCCTATCAGAGTCAGTTGACAAAGGTTGTTGAGGTTTAAAGTTAACACCAAAGTTAGTCCAATCAATTGTACCTATGGCAGGATTATTTGTATAAGCAACAGGATTAACTCCTGTAAATGGTACTTCACTACCGTCTACAAATTTATTTAATGCTCCACCATTTTGTTTTGTAGAGTAACCTGATCTTACTCTTTTCTCATATGCTTTTTCTAAATTACTTTGAATAGTATATGCTTGTTTCCAGATCTTTGCAATTGATGCGTTTTTTTCTGTTTTACTTGCATTTGAGTTTTTAATCTTTTGTTCTAGTGCAGCAGCTTGACTAAATACTTTAGTTACTTTATCCTCTACATTAACAATACGATCATAGGTTGTATATGCTTTTTCAGGTCCAAACTCTTTAACCATTTTTTTATAACCAGGATCATTTCTAAAGTTAAGAGATGGTGTATAGTCAAACTCTTTGTAATTGGTTTGTCTTCTAACATCATTTAAAGTATTGCGCTTTCTTGCTGGCATTACTTCTTCATCTCTATCAACTGGTTCTGGAGTTGTTCTATCTGGTAATTGTAGTCGCAACTCTGGACGATCAATATATTGAGGCATCCCATTATAAGGAATTGGTTGAGGTTCTTCAGCTAGCATGTCCTCACCCATCTGACCTAGTCGGTTAAATATTGTTGAAGTTTTATCAGCAACATTTAAGTTTCTAAATCTATCTGCAAATGTTGGAGCAGCTTGTTCCTGGAATAAGTAATCTTCTGGACCTACTTGTTCTTCTAGACCTAATTGTTCTTGCGGATAGTTATAAGCATTTGTTGCTCTAGACGGTCTATAATTTTCAATAGCACCTACAGTAGTTCCCACTTCGGGAACAAAAGACTGTACTTCATTAGCAGTAAATTGAGAAGGTCCCCTTGTATCCCAAATTGAATTAGGTCTACCTTCTGCTGTTTTACCTGTAGCATTTAAAAAGTCTGCATATTTTTCTGGACTATCAAAACCTTCTAATGAAGATGCCTCTCTACTAAGAGAACGAGCAGATAAATCACCATAAGCTTTTTGGTTATCTTGCTGATATTTTAACCAGTTATTACCATATGCTTGAAGGTTACCTAAGTCTTTATTTCTAAGTGAAGAACTATTTGAACTTTCTTTAAGAGCTTCTTGTAATGTTGCTTCATCAACTTTAGATAAATCCAATTCATCTGTTTCAGGATTATACCAATCTAGATTATTTTTTGAAGCATATACTTTAAGTAATCTTGGTGTCTCATCAAATAAACCATATTCAGCAGACTGTTGTTCTGGTACTTCAAAACATGAGTTACCGTAACAGAACTCTTCAGTTTGTTTTCCTTTATTGTTAGGAGCAGCTGCAATAGGTCTTATATCTGTTGGTGGTATATATGGGTTATCTAGTTGATACTGTAGTTCTATTGGATCATTAGGGTCATATACCGGTAAACCATCTTCTGATTCATTTTGGAATCTTGGAAAATCAGTTGGTGGAATATAAGGATTGTCTAGTCTGTATTGTACTTCACTAGGATCATTAGGATCATATTCTGGAAGCTCTTGACTTGCTGTGTTTACTTGAGTAGTAACTGGTGCAGTTTCATAAGACTCATAGTCAAATGGAGCATTCTCATTAGAAGCTGTAAACTCTACATTTGTAGGATCTTCTTCATAAAGTTTTTTAAGTTCTCTATCTCTCTTTCTTTCTCCAGAACGTACTGCACTTTTTGCTTTAGCACCTAGTCCACTTACATCACTTTTTTCACCATAGCCTGCATTAGATAATGCTTGTTGTGCTGATGACATATTTGAAGCTGCACTTGGTACTGTACTTGCAGAACCATAAGGCGCAGAACCTACTTGTTTTTTATTACCATAGTATACAGTGTATGCTTTAGGCTGACCTATCAAGTTTCTTTTCTGAACATCAATAGCTGTAACATATTGGTTAGCACCAGGAGTAAACTCTTGACGGGTTTCTCCAGTTAATGGATCATAGATCTTATTAATTGTTCTTTCCTTAGATGGAATAACATTAGCAGGTAAGAATGCTTTTATAAACTTACCATTTTTAGCAAAGTAAGGATCTGTTGTATCAATAGAATTAGTATACTGAATATCTCCTTCTGTCATTTGTGGAATAGAAGAATCATAACCACCACCTGTAAATTTTTGAAGTGGTTGATTTGGATCTGCAAATGGATTGTCTACTGAGCCACCTACTTTTTTTAAATTTATAGGAATATATTCTTTATCTGCATATTCGTTAAGATATTTCCAACCTTTATCTTTTTTTGTTATATATGTTATAGGTTTAGATGAAGAACTGTGTTTAGAGGGATTTCCTTTATATTTTGCAATAGAACCATCCAATCTTTCTCTATAGTAATATCCAGGTTTATCTTTTAGTTTAAATGCGTCCATTCCTAGTGTACCCTCATTCTTATCTAATCTATCAATAATTGATTGATCTTTTAAATCTTTCCATACCGTACGAGGTGTAGAAGTGTTGAAAGGTGCATCGTAAGGTGCATACTGCCATTTTTTACTTGCACTGTCAAAGCTATATACATCACTACTTCCCTTCAAACCTATTCCTGCTCTTCGTCTAGTTTCTGGGTAAAAATTTTGAATATTACTTTGAACATTACTAAGTCCTGGAGTATAATCAAATTGAGCAGGTGGCATGTATGGATTGCCTACTGACGGTTGATTTACTGGAGTTACTGCAGGTGGTGTTACTGCAGGAGGTACAGCTGGTATTACTGGTGCAGTAGGAACTACTGGTGCAACAGGTGCAGCAATAGGAGTTTCA
>JAUKPQ010040631.1:0-33031 GCA_032273045.1 Chloridella minuta | reverse complement strand
AAGGAGCAAATAGCTATAGAAGCAAGGGATATGATTCGGGTGAAGACAGTCCCGGATTAAGTATTGAGGTATTTGATCCATATAATCGTTCAAAAAATCCTATAGCATACGCCCGCTTTACTGCTCATAGAGATAAAAGTGGCGAATATTGGATAGAAAGCGATATGACTAGCATAGAACCAGATTATAGAGGACAGAATATTGCATATCAAATGTATGCATATGCTAAAATGTTAGGTAATGATATTAAGAAAAGCACAGACACCGACGGTGAATTAAATCAAACAAAATTAGGAAAAAAGATGTGGCGTGGTTGGGGCAAAGATAACATCAATCTTTATCCTGACGGTTGGGGAAAACTAATGAAAGAAGCATCAGGATATATCCCAAGCGAAAAAGAAAAGAATGACCCAAGATTCAAAACTGCATTAACTGTAGATATTAAACCAGATTCTATTAAAAAGAATGCAAAAGCCTTCTATTGGAAAACCAGTAGAGCAGGAATCCCCCCTACTGCTGACCCAAGCGGTAAAATCTGATAAGTTTCCAGAATATAGTATTTTGATAAATACTATATTACTTTGGAAATCCAACATGAAAATCAGTCAAATAGTAGAAAACGCAAGCACAACTTCCGGGTCAATAGCACCTACAGACCATGCATTTGTAAAAATGCAAACACGAAACCCTAGCGTATATGGTAATAAAAAAGTAGGCTCATTATTCAAGGGTAAAAAGACAAATAAACCCTTCGCTAATAGTATAAGTGAAGGTAAACAAGTTGATGAAGCAGAACTATCTGAAGATGATATAATTCTTGTTCCTGGTCAAGGTCGTTCATTGAGAACCGGATTCGTCAAACATGATCCTAATAGAGTGGAACACGAAGGACAAACATTAAAGAACAGTTTACATACTATCATTCGTGTAGCAAGAGAACTAGATAACCAATTATCAGTTAAAAGCGAGTTTCCAGAATGGGTATCAGAAAAAATTGGTGCAGTTAAAGGTATGATGGTATCTGTGGCAGATTACTTAATCAGTTCAAAAGAAATGCAACATGACGGAGATGCTATGGAAGGCGTCGGTGGTTATATGGCCAGTGATGAATTAATGAAGATGTCATCCACTGCTAATGGTAGAAGTCAACAAGACATACCTCCTGCTGGTGCAATTACTAATGGTGCTCAGGGTGAAAGTTCATCTGGTTATGGACCACTTGCTGATGCTATCAAACAATATATTATTAAACACTATAATGGTAGAAGAGGTTTAGATACTGATGATTTCTTAAAAGTTGCAAACATGGTTCGTCATGGAGATATCCGTAGAGCAAGAGCATATGCAAGAACATTAGATACTGATCCAAGAGATAAATTATTAGCCATGTTAGGTCAAGAAATTGAAGAAGGTGCTAAAGTAGATAAGTTGGCTAAAGATATTACTAAAAGTGAAGTAAAGGCTGGACATTCTAAAAAAGAAGCAGAAAACATTGCATGGGCTACGTTAAACAAACGCGGTATGCTTGATAATAAAAATAAGAAAAAATAATATTATGAGCAACATACTTAGAGGTATTAAAATCACAGAGGGCATAATAAAAGAATTTGCTCCATCTAGTGGTAATGAAGGCGGAAACTATTTTAAAGCCTTAGCCAGTGCTTGGTACAATGGTACATTTAACACTGGTAGTTTACAAAAGGGTATTAAAAGCAAAGAAGATGTAGAGCGACTGCTACAACGTGGTATCCTATGTCCAGATGGTGTCACAAGAAAATACAATATAGATTATAACTCAGACTTTGATGGTGTAGAAATTTACAGTGATGACTACTATGAACACGGTGATTACGATGATACTATAGATAGCCGCACGGGTGAAAAATGGGGACCATATGAATTCATGGAATTCAGTGATGATGATCTTGATGAAATAGATGAAAGTTTATTAGGATTTTTATCTCCACAAGTACAACCTAAGAAAGATAAATTATCTTTATCTGCTATGAGGCAGATTGAAAAAGACCGTGCTGAAAAAGAAAAAGCAAATCCAACAGTAATACGATCGGTTGATTTACCTAAGAACCCTAATTATGTTAGAACAGTCGGTGTGGATGAAGAAAGATTATCAGAATTTGCACCACCAGGCGGTGATGATAGTGGTCCAGATGAAGATGAAATATTATATAGATTAGCACAAAAATGGTGGCTAGGCACTGAAGAAGATATGATCCGTGCTGAACGTACATTAGCATCAATGGGCTGGGAAATAGGTGAAGATGAAGGCAGTTATGATAATGGCGGTGTCTTTGTTGTACGTGCAGGTGATGTTAATGGTAAGAGTTATCAATCATGGCCACATGAAGATTTAGTAATGGATGAAGGTGTGGCGGAAAGTAGTTTAGAAGAAGTAGACCGTAGAGGATTCTTAAAAGGTGTAGGTGCGGCGGCAGTTGGCACTGTAGCAACAAAAGCTCAATCACAAGAAGTAGTTAAGTGGGCAAATTATGCTGCTAGATTTGCAGTTGATACCGTTTGGAATTTATTAAAGGAACAATCACAACAAATTGAAATAGAATATGATTGGAAAAAGTACGTCTATCAAAATATCCATAATTGGATAACTAATTATTGCAATCAAACTAATTCTTATAATGCTAAAGAGGTTATTGATACTTGTAATGCCCAAGCTGCTGAATCCTTAGGAAGAGGTCAAAAATCTGATTCATTTATAGGAAAATTAGCACAAAATATTAAAGCAGGAGAAATAGGTAATCAGGCTACAAGATTTGTGCAGACATATAGAGCAGCCATAAGTGAAGCATATCAAAAATTTGCTGCTGTCAGCCAAATGCAGCAACATGAAAAAAATGTGATGGGTACCCTAGGTAAAGAAGAATTTAATATTCTTCTGGATGCCTTAATAATATATGCCATCTGCAAAGATAGACAATTAGATAATAGTGATTTGTTTAAGACAGTCGCTGCATCTATTAAACGATTCATTGAAGCAAACAACGCCAAAGATTATGTTAATAATATCTACCCTAAGGCAAAGCAAAGTGTAGAAATGCTTAAAAATAATCCTGATTTATATCAAAAAGAAGCATCACAATTTATTAGAAATGCGTCAAACACTATTCAAAAATTAGATAATATTTCCTCAAACAAAAAACCAGAGTTTGAAAGTGCTAAACATCCAGACATGAATCGTAGAAAAATGTTAAAGGGCATGGGTATAGCTGCAGTTTCAGGTTCAGTAGGATCTTCTATGGCTCAATCAATAGGTGATAATAATATAGGATATTGGATAGAATACGGAACAAATCTTGCAGGAGAATCATTTAATAAGGCTGATTGGAAAGATTGGGTAAAACAGAATGTAAAAATATGGTTAACACAGTATGCAGAACGTACTAATGGATATAATTTTAAACAGGTTATTCAATATTCAAATAACAAGGCTATAATAGAATCTAATGTTAAAGATGCTATTTCTTTTGCGATTAATAAATCATACGCTCAATCGTTTTTAAATTCTTATAGAATTGGCATTAATTTATCAATTAAAGAATATTTTGAAAAAATGAATAAACCTCAACAGGATCAAACTTTTAAATCTAACAAACCTCAACAGGATCAAAACATAGATTTAGATAAAGAAATTCAGCAATGGAAAAGAGGAATGAATGAGAGTATGTCAGAAGTTCAAGTTAATGAAATAAGTGACGAAAGACTACAAAGTTATCTAGGTAAAGCAGGACATCAAATCAATAATAGACTAGACCGTATGAGTCAGGCACGTGAACGATTAAACAAGAATTATGAAATATACGATGTTAATAATCCTACAAAGATAATTGATAGATTTGAAGCCAATAATCCTGAGTTAGCAAGAGAATATTATAATAAATTTGTTAAAGAATATAACCCAGGTGACCAAGACTTTCATTTTGAAGTACGCCGTAGTACAGGATTGACAGAACAATCTACATCAGGTGTAGCATCTAATCTTGGTCGTAGTGCATTCAGAATGGGAAAGAGTTTAAAAGATAATCCATATAACACTGCAAGTGAAAAACAAAAAAATGATAGTTGGAAAAAAGGTTGGACTCAGGCTAAGCATGATAAGATTGAGGCTGATTCATTTCGCGGAGATAAAGTAAATGAAAATCTACATCAATGGTTCAAAGAAAAATGGGTAAGATTTGGTCCTGATGGAAAGATTCGCGGTGATTGTGCTAGAGGTGATGATAGTGAAGGTAAGCCAAAATGTTTACCGCAAAGTAAAGCACATAATTTAGGTAAAAAAGGTCGTGCAAGTGCCGCCGCAAGAAAACGTAGAGAAGATCCTAATCCAGAACGTAAAGGTAAGGCTATCAATGTTAATACTAAGAAAAAGTCTAATGAAGGTATAGCAGAAGATACAATAGATATGCCATTTGGTAGTATAAGTGGTCCAGATGTTGATATAGGATTACAACATAGAAATGAACAACGTGCATATAGTGGATTGAAAAAACTAGGGTTAGTTGATACTAGTGAACAGTTTTTAACATTACAAGAAATTGCTCAGTTAATGACTGATAGTTCAAACTTTCATTTATTTGCATTTGATACTAACCCAGTAAGAGCCTATATTAAATTTATTAAAATGATTGGATGGAATAAGGATAATCCTACAGAATATCATATACCAAATAATGTACAAGAAGGCATGGAAGTAGACAGCAATAATCCTTGGGGACCGCAAGGCCGATTTGTAGGTGATACTGGCACTGCACAAATTTCAACCACAGTACCTCGTCATATATTCCGCGCAGGAGATAGAGTCATGTACAAACCTACTGGTTCACGTGCTACTATAGAGAACCTATATAAAAACGGAACCGTTGCACGAATTCATGTGGCAAGTGGCATGGGTGGCCAATACTTTGATGCTAAAGTTGCTGATCTAAGGCCAATTGGTCTAGATCCCTTGGAAGAAAAATGGAGTCAAAAATATAAGAGTAGCATCAACTGTAGTCATCCAAAAGGCTTCTCACAAAAAGCACATTGTGCGGGTAAAAAGAAACACAATGAAAGTATTGACAATATTATGGAGATGACATGTCCTGATTGTGGTATGTGCGAAACACACGGTGACCATTCAAAAGATAAATTAGATGAATTGAAATGCTGGTCTGGCTTTCATAGAGTTGCCGGTACAAAAGCAGGCTTTCCTGGTAGTTGTGCAAAAAATAAAACTAACGAAGAAGGTGTGTCGGAGGAAAAATGTCCAGAATGCAGTGGACCAATGTTTAGTGAATTACTTATTAACGAAAAGAAAGATGCTTGCTATTACAAAGTTAAGAGTCGTTATAAAGTATGGCCAAGTGCTTATGCAAGTGGTGCATTAGTTAAGTGTCGTAAAAAAGGTGCTAGTAACTGGGGTAATAAAAGTGAAAGCGTAACAGAAGATGAAGATAAATGTCCGCCAGCAACACAAGATATTGCTCTCAATCTAAAAAATAGACAAAAGGCTATTGATGATTTTGGATATGGTCCTCTCAATCCGGATATGCCTAATACTAAGTTTTGGTTAAAGAAAGTTGATGAGTGGAATCTTGATAGTATAGAAGAAGCACAAGAAAGCCTGTGTGGTAATTGTGCTGCATTTGACCAACGAAAAGAAACACTAGATTGTATTGCACAGGGTATTGATGGAGACAAGTCTAATGATGCTGAAGGTGTAATTGAAGCAGGTGATTTAGGCTATTGTAAATTCTTAAAGTTCAAATGTGCTAGCCGTAGAACTTGTGATGCTTGGGTTACAGGTGGTCCGCTAACTGATAAAGAGCAAGATGTGTCGGAAGGCATTGAGACTATTAATGGTGGTAAGTATAATGTTGATCCAAACAAATATTATGTATGGGCCTGGGATGGTGCAGCAGTATTATACGGTGAATATGATAACATACAAGATGCTAAAATAAATTTACCTAAGATAGAACAACGTGCTATTGAACGTTTAGGACCTTTTGTGAAAGATGCATTTGAATTAAGTACAGGTAAAGATTTACTACAACGATATGGTAAAAAAGATGTAGCAGAGAGTAAAGACAAAGAAGAAAAATATGATTCAGATTATCAAGATAGGGTCAAACGTGTAGGTGATAAAGCAAAACAAGGTCCAATGAAAACTGTTTGGGATGAAAAAACTCGCAGATATAAAGTAGTACCAGTATCACAAACAAAAGAAGATGCATTAAGCAATTCATTAGGTGGGTATCACAAGTACAAACCAAGAAAAGTTCCTGATCAGGTTGAACTACAAGCAAGAAAGAGTTCAATTCTTAAAGGGATTACAGATGTTGACGAGAGTTTTGGTAATAATTACCCAGGCACTTGGGAACAAGAAAACGAGCCTTTTATTAAGAAAGGTGCATATCGCATAACAGATATGACTTCGGAGTCTAAAAAATGAAATACGACACCTTTGAATTTTATTGGAATCGTAAAGGTGCTCCGCCCACAAAGAGTAAATAAAGTATGTTAACAGAAGATTTAAAAATATTATTAGCAAGTATAAACGCACTATCTATCAAAGCACAAGGCTTTCATTGGAATGTTGAGGGACCTGACTTCCCCCAATATCATGAATTTTTTGGTAATTTCTATGAAGAAATATATAGTTCAGTAGATAAGATTGCTGAATATATTCGTACATTAGACAGTTATAGTCCAGGTAGTTTAACACGCTATACTGATTTAACTATCATTCAAGACCAATTATTAATTCCACGTGCTGAACTAATGTTCACTGAATTATTAGCAGATAATGGAAAGATTATTGATTTTCTAAATCATTGTTTTGCTTCAGCCACTGAAGAAAATAAACAAGGTATCGCTAACTTTATCGCTGAAAGATTAGATGCACACGAAAAACATCAATGGATGATTCGCAGTACTCTTAAAAAACAACGTGCGTAATGAGAGCATTTGAATTTATCGTAGAAGGTAATTCATACGAAGAACCAATTGATGAAGGTGTATTGGATACACTAAAGAAGGGTGCGGCAGCAGGAGCAATAGCATTAGGTGCATTAGGTGCAGGTAATGTTGATGCAAAAACAGATCATCCTGTTATGAAGCCAGGCACTTATCAAAAGGTTGAAAAGACACCTGCAGTTAAAGATACAGCATCATATAATGTATTAAGTAATAATCCAGCAAATGAAATGGTATTACAACGTGTTGCAAAAAAATCGGGAATGAAGGGTGCAGAATTAGCACAGTTTCTAGCACAAATGAAACATGAAAGTTGGGACTTTGATAGATTAAAAGAAAAGCCGCAACCCGGAGTAAAAGGATATTTTGCAAAACGATATGATCCTAAATATAGTCCAAAGACAGCAAAGATATTAGGTAATACACAGGTAGGTGATGGTGAAAAATATCATGGACGTGGATTTGTTCAATTAACTGGTCGTGATAACTATAGAATGGCAGGTGAAGCATTAGGATTACCTCTATTAGCCAAACCACAATTAGCAGAGAAGCCCGAAATAGCAGCAAAGATTGCAGTATGGTATTGGAATACAAGAGTTAAACCTTATGTACAAAATTTTGCCGATACAACTTCAGTTACAAAAAGAATTAATCCTGCATTACGTGGTGTACAAGATAGAAATGCAAACTTTAAAGATTACATGAGAATAATATGAAAAAACTTTTAACGTTAATAGTATTAACATTATCAACAATAACAACACTTGCATGGACACAACGTCAACCTTTTCCTGTACAACAATGTCAAGTTCATGCTCCATATGGCTTCCCACAAACAACTAATGTACAACCATTATGTCAACAAGCATATCTTGTTGGATATGATGCAAATGCAAAACTACCAAAGTTTGTTACATATGAATTATTACCACAAAATGCATTAGGTTGTGTAGCACGTACAAATGCATTTGCTACTAATCAATTTATTCAAAATGGTCCTAGAGCAGATGATTATGCAGGTACCGGATATGATAAAGGTCACATGAGTCCGGATGGTGATTTAAGTTGGGATGTACAGGTAGAGTATGAAAGTTTCTTAATGACTAATATGAGTCCACAAGCAGGAAGTTTAAATCGTGGTATATGGAAATTATTAGAAACTAGTATTCGTGGTTGGGCTGTTCAACATAATCAAAGTTACACAATATATGTAGGTGGCATATATGATAGTAATGATAAAAAGATAGGACAGGGTGTAGTTGTTCCGCATGCCTTCTATAAGATAGTAATTAATAATCAAACCAAAGAAATAGCAGGATGGACTTTCCCCCACGTTCCACCTTATCCTAATTTAGGAAATGATTTAACTAAATTCCGTATACCAGTTACACAGATTATGCAACAAGCAGGTGTAACTTATGCATTCCCGGCAGGGGCAGTTGAAGT
Organism: Chloridella minuta; assembly: GCA_032273045.1. Taxonomy (NCBI): domain Eukaryota; class Xanthophyceae; order Mischococcales; family Pleurochloridaceae; genus Chloridella; species Chloridella minuta. Next base: position 24,595 of record JAUKPQ010040631.1, on the reverse strand, counting down.
ACAGCCCGGCAAAGAATGGACAGTAGACTTTGGTAAATTGACTAATGCAAAACGTCAAAAATGCGGGTCAAGCGCAAGTGCAGATTGATAAATACTAACTTATGCGACATTTTGAATTCATCATTGAAAATCCTGTAACAGAACTAGCGAAGCGTTTGCCTTCGTTAGAAAAACATGATTATGATACCATTGATACATTAATGCGAGGTATCGCTAAAAAACATAAAATAGATGGTAAAGCATTACATGATTTGTTTGTTAAACAGTTTCATAGAACACCAGATTCATGGATAAAAAATAAACTAGATGAAACTGATTCTAATAATTTAGATATTGCAGAAGAAGTTAAACAATTTGGAAATTGGGCTAAAAACTTATTAAACATTAAGGGAAATCCAAAAATTAATTTAAGTATGGATACCCAAGAAGCGCAAGATAATCACCATACTGGCAGACATGTTGACGGTGAAGATACTATTTGGGTCTACATTAATAATAGAAATCTAGTTGATATTTTACGTACTGTATTCCATGAATTGGTTCACGTTCGTCAGGGTGAAATTGGTATGATTAAACCAAACAGTAGTTATCCAGGCAGTCCTATTGAAGCAATGGCTGATATGCTTGCGGGCAAATATATAAAAATTTATGGTGAAAAGCACCATAAAATCTTTCAATAATTTAACACTTACGTTATAATACGTGAGTGCTTAAACTTCTCTACCCATTACCCAAAGAAATTACTATCGCATGTAGCGGCGGTGTAGATAGCATGGCCGTAGTTGATTTCCTTAAACGTAAACATGATATAACTATTGCATACTTTAATCATGGTACTGAACATAGTAAGAAGGCATTAAACTTTGTTACTAAATATTGCCAAACAAATAATTTTCCAATGATATATGGACAATGTCGTTCAGAAAAAGATAAAAAAGAATCACAAGAAGAATATTGGCGTAGGGAACGCTATAACTTTTTTAAGGATCTAGGACCAATACTCACCTGTCATCACTTAGATGATTGTGTTGAAACATATGTTTGGTCAGCATTACATGGTACACCCAAAGTTATTCCACTAACACGAAATAATGTTATTCGTCCTTTCCTAACTACACCGAAAAGTAAATTTATTAGTTGGTGTGAAAACTTTGATGTTGAATGGTGTGAGGATAAGAGTAATGACAATACAGATTTTACACGGAACTATGTTCGTAAATATCTACTTCCACACGCATATCACGTTAACCCAGGATTAAGAACTGTGGTTAAAAAGATAGTTGAAAAAAAACTTTAATTCATGTATAATATATTTTTAAGGAGAACTTATGTCAGACTATAATCGCACATTTAATGGTGATGCAAAAATCAAACTAACACAAATAATTAATGAAGGCATGGCAACATTGCATGAAATTGATACATTGACCGGTGGGTTAAATGATACCATTAAGGCAGTTGCAGAAGAATTAGAAATTAAACCTTCTATTCTTAAAAAAGCAGTAAAGACTGCACACAAAGCAAGTCTTGGTCAAACAAATCGTGACCATGATGAACTCAATACTATTTTGGAGACTGTTGGTAAAACTCTATGAGTTATGTAGACGCAATTCATTCCCGTGATGAAGACCGTATCTATGTAGTAGAGCGTGATGCCAACGGCAAACGACAGTATAAAGAGTATCCTGCTAACTATGTATTTTACTATCCTGATTCAAAGGGAAAACAACGTAGTATATATGGTGATCCAGTAACAAGATTCAGTTCACGTAAACGTAGTGAATTTGAAAAAGAAAAACGTATGCATAGTGGCAAAGATTTATTTGAAAGTGACATTAATGTTGTTTTCAGATGTCTAAGTGATAACTATTTAAAAGTAGAACCTCCTAAACTACATACTTGTTTCTTTGACATTGAAGTTGACTTTGATCCAGTAAAAGGTTTCAGTCCAACTAGTGATCCATTCAATCCAGTTACTGCTATCAGTTTGTATTTGGATTGGCTAGACCAACTAGTTACTTTAGTAATTGCACCCAAGCATATGACTTCAGAAACTGCACAGGATATAGTTAAAGAATTTGATAACACTATGCTTTTCAATAGTGAGAAAGAAATGTTTGATGCATTCTTTCAATTGATTGAAGATGCTGATGTACTTACTGGTTGGAACTCAGAGGGATATGATATACCTTACATGGTTAATCGTGTTACAAGAGTAATGAGTAAAGATGATACTCGCAAATTCTGTCTAATGGGTCAACTACCTAAACAAAGAACATACGAGCGTTTTGGAAAAGAAGAACAAACATACGATTTGATTGGTCGTATTCATTTAGACTATTTACAATTGTATAAGAAATACAATTATGAAAGTCGCCATAGTTATAAACTAGATGCTATTGGTGAGATGGAAGTAGGTGAGAATAAAACTCAATATGAGGGTACTCTTGACCAATTATATAATAAAGATTTTCCAACTTTTATCAAATATAACAGACAAGATACTATGTTGTTGGTTAAGATTCACAACAAAACAAAATTCTTAGAACTAGCAAATGCACTAGCACATGAGAATACAGTATTGATTCCCACTGTAATGGGCTCTGTTGCAATGATTGAAATGGCAATCTATAATGAAGCACATGAAAGAGGATTGGTTGTTCCAGATAAAAAACGAAAGGTTGAAAATGAAGAAGATATACAACAAGCGGCAGGTGCCTTCGTTGCTACTCCCAAAAAAGGTATGCACAAATATGTCGGAGCAGTTGACATTAATAGTCTCTACCCGTCAGTTATCAGGGCTCTCAATATGGCAGGCGAAACCATCGTTGCTCAGGTCAGACAAACACTCACAGACCAATACATGAAAGAAAAGGCACTTAGATTAGGTGCCGAAAAGAAACGTGCAAAAGAAGGTGATGAAGTAGGCGGGGCTATATTGTGGGAGGGATTGTTTGGTGCATTAGAATATTCAGCAATTATGGCACAAGAACGTGGCACTATTCTTACTGTAGATTTTGAAGATGGTCGTAGTGAGGAAATGTCAGCGGCAGAAATATGGAAGATGATATTTGATAGTCATAAACCTTGGATGCTTAGTGCGAATGGTACAATCTTTACATATGAAAAAGAAGGGGTAATTCCTGGTTTATTAAGTCGCTGGTATAGTGATAGAAAAGAAATGCAAAAGAAATTGCGTGAATCAGTTACAGAAGAAGATAAAGAATATTGGGATAAACGTCAACTAGTTCGTAAGATTTTACTTAACTCTGCTTATGGTGCATTGTTGAATGAACATTGTCGTTTCTATGATAAGCGTATTGGTCAAAGTGTAACATTAAGTGGTCGTCAAATTGTTAAACATATGATGAGCCAAATCAATCAAACTGTCGCAGGTGAATATACACACGACGGTGAAGCAATCGTATATGGTGATACAGATAGTTGTTATTTCTCAGCATACAATACATTGAAGCCACAAATAGATAGTGGAGAACTACATTGGGATAAAGACTTATGTATAGGTTTATATGACAGTATTGCTGATGAGGCTAATGAGAGTTTTCCTGCATTCATGGAAAAAGCATTTCATGCGCCTCGCAAAAATGGTGCAATCATTAAGGCTGGTCGTGAACTTATCGGTGATCGTAGTATCTTTATTACAAAGAAACGCTATGCTATTAATATATTTGATAAAGAGGGTAAGCGCAAAGATAAAGACGGTATGAAGGGTGATGTTAAGGCTATGGGTCTTGATTTGAAACGTGCTGATACTCCTAAATATGTACAAGAATTCTTAATGAGTGTATTATGCATGGTAATTCAAGATGGTTCTGGTCGTGATGAAGTCATTAACAAGATTAAAGAATTTAAATTGATTCTATCACAGCAAGAAAGTTGGACTAAAGGTTCTCCAAAGAGTGTTAATAAACTAACAATGTATGGTGATCTTGAGGCAAAGAGTGCTACTGGTAGGGCTAATATGCCCGGTCATGTTCGTGCGGCATTGAATTATAATTATCTACGCCGTGTATATAATGACCAATATAGTCAAAAGATTGTTGATGGTATGAAGGTTATTGTTTGCAAACTAAAACCCAATGCAATGGGATTTACTAGTATTGCGTATCCAACTGATGAATTACGATTACCACAATGGTTTTGTGACTTACCATTTGACGATCAGGCTATGGAACAGACACTTGTTGATGAAAAGATTGACAACTTACTAGGAGTATTAAACTGGGACATTCGTGCTAGTACAGATACTAATTCAACTTTTGATGAATTATTTTCATTCGGTTAAATTGATATTGACTTTCGTATTATATTCCATTATAATACGCAATAGAACAGCCTAAATAGGTATACAAACAAAAAGGAAAAACATGAAAGATTATTTACTTGACGTTATTACTCACACTAACTCACTTGATGGTGTTGATTTAATTAAAATTACTGGGACAGATACATTAACCCAAGTTAATGCTATTGCTGATAACAAAAACGTTATTATCAGCGGTACATTTAAAAACCCAATCATTGATTTTGCAGGTGTATTCGGTATGCCTAATCTAAGCAAACTAAAAACAATTCTTAGTTTTGATGAATATGATGAGAAATCAAAGATTGCAGTTTTAAAAACTAACCGTAATGGTGAAGATGTTCCTAGTTCAATTCACTTTGAAACTTCTAATGGTGACTTTGTTAATGACTATCGTTTAATGAGTAAGGAACTAGTTGAAGAAAAAGTTAAAGCAGTTGCATTCAAAGGTGCAACATGGAATATTGAATTTGAACCCACAATAGCAGGTGTTCAGCGTTTGAAAAAACAAGCAAGTGCTAATAGTGAAGAAGAATCTTTTACAGTAAAAACTGATAAAACTGATGTAAAAATTCACTTTGGTGACCCATCAACTCACAGCGGTAATTTTGTATTCCAATCAAATGTAAGTGGTACATTAAATCGTGCTTGGATGTTTCCTGTAAAAGCATTCTTAAATATCATGGATATGGTTGGTGATAAGACGATTCGTATCAGCGACCAAGGTGTAGCAGAAATCACCGTTGATAGTGAAATTTCTAACTACAAGTATTATTTGCCAGCACAACAAAAATGATAAAGAGTATTTCGCCTATTGGACGGTATATAACAGTTACTAATAACATATCTAGTACCTATGTAAATGGGTACTCTGGTCTTCAAGGTGTGGGTAATATGCGATATAATACTAGTTCACAGAACATAGAAGTGTTTGACGGTAATAACTGGATAATACTTAATATGTCTATCCCGTCAATAGGTCTTAACGGTGAGGCAGAATCATTACTTGATTGGGCTAGGCAAAAGCGTGATGAGGAACTCACTCTTAATAAGATGGCACAAGAAATTCCTGCTATCAAAGACTTAGTAGGACAGATTAAAGAAAAACAAGAACAAATAAAAATGGTTCAAACTCTATTAAAAAGTCCCGGCAATAATGCAGAACAAGAACTAATGAGACCTTAATGGAACAAGATAATCTATCAGCAAAACATAATCCTGAATGGGCATTGTTTTTACCCGCAGTCAGTAGTTTTTATATTAGTGGCTTAGGTAAACAACGTAAGGGTGAATCTTACTTTGATAAAGCACGTATACCTCAAGGATTCAATGGTGATGTTGAGAAATTAAACTTCTTAAACAGTAAAGAAGGTCTTTACTATTATAAGTGGGGATTATATAGTGCAGGTCATGCTAACTTAGATACAACTGTTAATGATAATAATGAAAGTATCATACGTGAACGTGAACAAGGTACATTCATGTTAGGTGATAGTGGTGGTTTTCAGATTCTTAAATGTCAGTGGCCTGCTGATTGGAAAGATATAAATTGTCCACGTGCTATGAAGAAACGCAAACAAGTTTTAACTTGGATGGATACATACATGGATTATGGTATGTGTTTAGATATACCTAGTCAATCATTGACTACATTTCATATTCAAGATCCTAAAACAAAAAAATCAGCACATGGTATCAGTACAATTGAAGAGGCAATCACTGCCACACATATCAACAATGAATACTTTATTAAAAATCGTAATGGTAAGTGTAAGTTCTTAAATGTATTACAGGGGCGCAATCATACTCAAAGTGATGATTGGTATGCAGAAATGAAGAAGTACTGTGATCCTAATATATACCCAGACAATCATTTTAATGGTTGGGCATTCGGTGGTCAGAATAAGATTGATGTTCATTTAATGCTAACACGTATGATTGATATTATACACGATGGATTATTACAACCAGGTAAACATGATTTAATACATTGTTTGGGTACTAGTATTTTAGAATATGCAGTATTGTTTACTGATATTCAGAAAGCAATTCGTAAATATCATAACCCAAATTTACAAATAACATTTGACTGTGCAAGCCCATTCTTTAGTGCGGCTAAAGGTTTAGCATATTTCAATACTAGTATTGAGCATAATAAAAAATGGTCATATAGTATGGAAAAGACTGCTGAGAAAAAGTCTTATGCAAATGATACACGTAAATTCCGTGATGCTGTATTGACTGAAGGTATCCACAAAGTCTTTACAGATAGTCCAGTTACTGATAAACTACTACTTAAGGACTTGTGCTATAGAGGTCAAGGCTTTATAGGACAGCATGGTAAAGAAACTAAAACTAGTTGGGATACATTGAGTTATACATTGTTACAAAGTCATAATGTTTGGATGCATATGAATGCAGTTCAAGAGGCTAATCGCCGATATGAACAAGGTGTAATTCCAAAGATGTTGATGAAGGAAAGTTTTGAACGAGTACTGTTCAAAGATGTTATTGATGAAATCTTTTCTAAGAAAACAAAACAGGAATCTATTGATTTAATCAAAGAACATTCACGTTTATGGATGCAATTTCAGTCAGGATCACAAGGAATTAGTGGTAAGAAAACAATTAATTCTATGACAATGTTTGACCAATTATTTGAAGTTCAAACAACTGAACCGGAAGTTGATGAAGAAGAAATTGATAGTGATGATGCAATGAGTGAAGTAATTGATGAATAATACTATGTTAATTACTGCCGGAGTCTTTAGTGATAAAGATGATACGATTTCACTAATGACTAATGATAGTGAGATGTTAAAAATAGCGAAAGATGGTTTTTATGTACGTGGCATAAAAGTGCCACAAGATGAACGTGAGGCAGAATCAGTTTATAAAACTTTTCATCAATGGCTCACATGGGCAACACTTAATAGGAATAAGTAATGGAACAAGTAGAACAAGCACGATTTGAAAAACGTCAACGTATTAAACATTCGGCTAAACGAATGATTTTTGTAACATTTCAAAAAGAAGGTATTCACAAATACCCGGCAGCGGCAACAGACCCGTCACTTGCAACAGGTGATGAATATGATGTTAGCTTTTTAGCAACTCCACATCGTCACATCTTTCATTTTAATGTGGCGATTGAAGTATTTCACAACGATAGGGATATTGAGTTTATTCAATTCAAACGCTGGTTAGAGAATCTCTATAAAGGCGGTACACTTGAATTGAATTACAAAAGTTGTGAAATGATTAGTGATGACCTCTATGAACAAATCGCTAATAGATATCCCGATCGTGACATTGAGATTACTGTCTCTGAAGATGGTGAAAACGGTGCTACGATTTATTATAACGTAACTAGACCATATCAACAACTTACCATTTAAAAGGAAATATAATGGCAAAACAATCATTTCAACCCAATCAAAAAGTTCGTCAAATCTTTGAGGATTTAGAAAATTACTTAGAGTTTTGCAAGGACTATGGGTATAAATTTGATGAATCAACTATGTATGACATGCGGAGTTATGTATTCCGTCAGTTTACAAAGGCACTTAGCAATAAGCCTGCTAGGGATCAGTGGGCAGAAGCCATTAATAGATAAATCTATGTCACCAAGAGAACTTAATAGATATACTAACAATAATAAAACTGCCATCGTTAAAGGTGACGGTGGTGGTTATTTTGTTGAAATGTATATTGACAATAAACTTATAGGTAGTAAAATCTTCAATGAACATACATTACGCATTGTTGAATCATTTGCACAAGAATGGGTTCGTGAAGATTTGGCAGAATAATCAATGTTAAAAATTAGTTACAATATAAGGCATCTTAATTGCAGGAAGATTAAGACGCATTGTTTAGAACAAAAATTTTTAAACAGAAATTATCGTGTGATAGATATAGGTGGTGAAAATATAGGATGGACTAGTAACTTTGCAGATATGATAATTGATTTTCAATCTACAAATACTAGCAAATCAATGTCTTTAGATATATGTGAAGAAGATTCTTGGCAACAGTTAATAGCACATGTAAAAGAAAAGGGTATGTATGATTATGCTATCTGTACTCATACATTAGAAGATGTTTACAATCCATTTTTAACACTAAAATATTTACCTAAAATTGCACACTGTGGAGCAATTACAACACCTTATATTATGAATGAGTTATCTAGAGAACAGGAAAATATTGGTTATATAGGAAATATTCACCATAGATGGATATTTGATGCTGAAGATAATAAAATGTTAGTGATACCTAAATTGACCGTTTTAGAAGCAATCTCAACTGAGTTTCATATGAAATTGAAATCAAGATATGATGAAATATTATTTGAATGGGATAAAGAAATTCCATACAAAATATTTATGAACAATTTTTTAGGACCAGATGCTGAAACAGTTGTTGAAGAATTGAGAAAACTAATTAAAGATAAAACATGAGAACACTATATTATATGGGTCTTGAACCCTACAAGGCAAGATATACTCTACAATTAACAGAGTGGAATGAACGTGTATTCAAACATAGAAATATTGATTATGTAATCGTACCCGGAGATACATTAAGTAGTGACCAAGCAATTGTAACTGGACAAGTGTTAGATGCACATGGTCGTACATATTTTGGCATGAGTCAATTAATGACATTAATAAAATGGATGAAACAAGGTTTATTAAACAATGAAGATGTTATTTATTTTGAAGATATGTTTCAGCCGGGCATTGAGTCTTTACCCTACATACTTAAACAAATCGACCCATCTCTCCGCCCTAGGATTTATGTTCGCTGTCTTGCTCAGTCCATTGACCCTGATGATTTTGTTCATGTATGGGGCATGTCTAAGTCTATGGGCCATTATGAAAAAATGATTGACAGTTTTGTAGATGGTGTTCTTGCATCTAATGAAGAAATGGTGATGCATATGAAGATTGCAGGATGGGAATGCCCTATTTACAATATCAGTGGTTTAGCATTTGGTAAAGAAGAGGTTATTGAACGTATTAATGGAAATATCAAATCATTTAATGAACGAAAACATCGTGTTGTGTTTAGTGCAAGATGGGATCAGGAGAAACAACCTGACTTCTATATGGATGTTATTGAAGAATGGCATAAACGTCATCCAAGTAGTTATGTAGAATTTTGTGTATGTAGTGGTGCTAAATTACGTAGTAACAATGATAGTTATATGCAACGTACCCGTGAATTACAATCAAAGGGTTTATTAACTATAAATGAGGATCTAGATAAAAATGCCTACTATAATATTGTTAACGATAGCCGTGTTGTCTTTAATTGTGCTTTACAAGATTGGGTCAGCAATACTGTCTCAGAGGCTGATACTTTAGGTTGCAACGTGCTTTACCCTGCTTATCGTAGTTTTCCTGAGACTTTTAGTAATGACCACACAAGACTCTACGTTCCCTGGTCTATAGAAGATGCATTAGATAAACTTGAAAAGTTATTAGCAAAACCTAGTGAGAACATGGGTAAGATAAGTGATTATACTGATAAGACAGTTGACCGAATAGTTGATGTACTTGAGGGTAAAGGTGATACAATGCTACGTATGACAACAGATTATCGTAAATACACACGTGAAGGTAAATATTAATGTATGGTGAATTAGTTTTTTTGGCTATAGGATTTTGTATAGGTGTAGCATATATGTTAAATCGTAAAGAATATCTTGAACAAAAAACCTATGAGCAATTAGACGAAGAACTACGAAAAGATTTAACCTTTTATAGAAATTTATCTGATAGTCTTAAACGAGATTTATCTGAGACTAAACAACAATTAATGCAAGAAAGAATGAGGAAATAATTATGGCTACATGGGAACTAAGAACAGACTATAAAAAGAATGCAATAGAACGACAATTTTGGTTTAAAGATGGTGTAACTATTATACGTGAAGATGGTTATCGTTGGGCTACCTTTACAACTGAATCAGATGAAAAACCAAACATTGACCTTCACAATGATGATGGATATGAAATTGGTCAAGATGAATATGATTGGCAATTAGATTCAATGGATGATGGTTGTTGGGCTGATTGGGAATTCCCGGATGACATGTCCGAAGAAGAACAAGAAAAAATTGAAAATGCATGGGACGAGGATTTCTATGAAGGTGTAGAGGAACTCGGTTGGAGTAATGATGATACTGAATATCATTTACATGGTCCATTACGTTTAATAAATGTTGATACTGGAGAAGAGTTTTCAGTTATTAATGCTGATGGGAATATTATTCCAAAAGAACCGATTGTAGATGAGGAAGACTTAACTGAATGGTATCCAGTAGAGATTGATCCAGTACATGATGGTCGTTATGAAACAAATAATCCAGCAACTGATGTATGGCCTTTCCCTAACATTAAAATGTTAGATTGGGCACAAGGTAAATGGTGGGATGGAGACTGCAATGAAGTTGACAAATCATCATTCAAGCAATGGCGTGGCTTGATTAATCCAGACGCAAAAGCTTAACATAAAGGAAACAAAATGAGCGCACATAATGATATTGAAACAAATCTAGCGGCATACAATGCTGAGAATGAAAAGTTTAACAAAGGTAATGCGGCAGCAGGCACACGTGCCCGTAAAGCATTAGCAGAAATGGCAAAAGCAATTAAAGCACGCCGTAACGAAATTACTGCTGAAAAAACCGCAAGAAAAGAAGCGAAAGTCTAACTTGTGTATAAATACTTGTGCAACACAAAGGTTGCACAATGTCAAAATAAAACCATCACAAAGGAAGGTTATCTATGAGTTATAATAAAACAAAAACAGATCCAGAGTTGGGTCAACGAGTACACGAACACTTAGTCAAAATGGGTGTTGAGACACCTACGCAACCTAATAATAAGGATCGTAAAGAAAAAATTGAGTTAATTGAAAGTTACTTTGAAGGCATTATGATGGCTTTAGGTCTAGACCTAAGTGATGATAGCCTAACAGAAACACCAAAGCGTGTTGCTAAAATGTATGTCAATGAAATTTTCTGGGGATTAGATTATGAAGCATTTCCAAAGTGTACGACTGTCGATAACAAGATGCATTACAACGAAATGGTCGTTGAACGAAACGTTAATGTCCAAAGCAATTGCGAACATCACTTTGTTGTTATCGATGGTTTGGCTACTGTGGCTTATGTTCCTAAACAGAAAGTCCTCGGACTATCAAAAATTAACCGTATTGTTGAGTATTTCAGTAAGCGCCCTCAGATCCAAGAACGACTCACTGAACAGATCTTCCATACTCTCCAATTTATACTGGAGACTGAAGATGTTGCGGTAATGATTGATGCACAACACTATTGTGTAAAGTCACGTGGTGTTGAAGACACAGGTAGTAGCACAGTTACTACACGTTTAGGTGGTGGCTTCAAAACAGATTCAGCCGCACGTGCTGAGTTCTATCAAATAGCAAGACAAGGATGTAAATGAATAAACATATTACAGAACTAGCCGAACATGCAGGAGTACAATTATTTGAAGATAAGTCATTTGGATGGAGTGTACTTGCTGGAACGGATAACAATCTACAAAAGTTTGCTGAGTTGATTATTACCAAATGTGCTGAAATTGCAGATATAGAAAAACCCAATTCAATTGGTTGCGGTTATATTACTAAAACAAAAGGTATGTTAATTAAAGAACATTTTGGAATTAATAATGAAGTATAAATCAAATAAAGAATTGGAACTATAATGGGATATCGTAAAGTAATGGATTATAACTCAGTAAACCATCAAATATATATGAGTGGTGTTGAACTATATAGTGGACGCAATGATGGTTTTACTGATTGGGAAACTAAAAAAGAATTATATCAGTTAAAATTTTTAATTGATGCTATTCTTAAAGATAGTGGCACGTTTGTAGGTGAAGAAGAATTTTTAAAAGAATATGAACAAAAAGAAGTTTGGAGAACATTGAAGAAATGATTTTCAACAAGATTAAAGATTTAAAGAAACAGGGACTAAAGATTGGTATAACCTTTAGTACCTTTGACCTATTACATGCCGGGCACATTGCTATGCTTAGTGAAGCAAAGAATCATTGTGATTATTTGATTTGTGGATTACAAACAGATCCAACAATTGATAGACCTGATACAAAGAATAAACCTATTCAAAGTATAGTAGAACGACAGATTCAATTAAGTGCATGTCGGTATGTAGATGAGGTAGTAGTTTATCAAACTGAACAAGATTTAGTTGATTTATTATTAATATTACCACTTGATGTTCGTATACTAGGTGTTGAATACGAGGGCAAGGAATTTTCAGGTGATGAGGCTTGTTATATACGTAATATTGAGCTAGTGTTTAATAGTCGTGACCATAGTTTTAGTAGTAGTAGTTTACGTAAACGGGTAGCCGATTCCCAAATTATGAATAAACTAAATCAATAAATAATGATAGCGGTCTTTGGCTTCATCCCGCTTTACAAACTCTGCCAGCCTATGCTATAATTAACATAGGAGAAACAGCATGACACCGACAGTTTACAAATATACGAGTACAAAAGAATACCATGACGCATTTCCATGCGCCTATAGACAATGGCGTGCAGACAGTCATTGTAATTTGATACATGGTTATAGTTTCAGTATGAAATTCTATTTTGGTACAAATGATTTAGATGTACGTAATTGGGCAGCCGATTATGGTGGTCTAAAAGAACTAAAGAAAATTTTAGAAGAACAGTTTGACCATACACTTTTAGTAAGTAGTGATGATCCAGAACTAGAAACATATAAAATTTTACAAGAAAAGAAAATGGCTAAACTCACTATACTACCTAGATTAGGTTGTGAGGGTCTAGCAGACATGCTATATAAATATGTTAATGGTGTCTACATACCGGATATGTGGGGGCCAGGTGAGGCGAACCGTTTATGGTGCTATCGTGTGGAAGTCCGTGAAACTCAAAGTAACATGGCTTGTCGTGAAGGATATCGTGAATGGAATGAGGACTTGTTTAATTAAAAAGGAGAAATTATGTTAGACAGACTATTTGAAGGTGTAGATAAAAAGATGATGACTAAACTTGCATTATTGCATTTGTTTATTATTGTTATCTCAAACGCATTAGTTTCAATTCCAGTTGAAATATTGGGTGTAAAATTAACTTGGGCGGCTTTTGTCTATCCAATAGTAATTTTGGCTAGTGACCTGACTGTACGGTTAATTGGTAAGGGTATTGCACGTGCTACTATTGCTGCTGCGTATCCACTTGCTATTATTGGTAGTATTGCAGTTGTATTATTAGAAGGTGCACCAACAAGTGTAGCATTACGTATCGGCTTTGGATCTGCAACAGCATATCTAATCGGTTGTTTGCTTGATGTTTATGTGTTCCAATATGTACGTGAACGTTTTACACAACAATGGTGGGCAGCTCCTGCATTAAGTATGGTGGTTGCTAACTTCATTGACAGTTATGTGTTCTTTAGCATTGCTTTCCAAGGTAGTGCAGATGAGTACATGGCCGCTAACTGGCCCGAGATTGCATTGAGCCAAAGTATATTAAAGATTGTAGTTGGATTTATTTTGTTCTTACCGGCTTATGGTGTTCTATTGAACTACCTCAAGAAACGTGTGGACGATACTGCACAGGGATAATGAAAGAACGATGGCGTTTATGGGCTAAAGCCCTGGGCGAAAAAGCAGGCAATACGGATACTGAAGCAGACCGTATTGCTTGCATTCGCACCATTATAGTGTTAATATACATTATTACAAATTTTTTTATTATCGCAGGCGTGATACGACATTGGTAAATATAAGATGAGCAAATTAAAAATATCAGAACTTTTTTATAGTATTCAGGGTGAAGGCAGATACATGGGTGTGCCTAGTGTGTTCTTACGCACATTTGGGTGTAACTTTAAATGCGATGGCTTTGGGATGCCTAAAGGAGAATTAAGTGTTGAGAGATTTAAGGTTGATGCTGATACAATAAAAGAATATAAAAAATTACCTCTTGTTAGTACAGGTTGCGATAGTTATGCTAGTTGGGATCCCAGATTCAAACATCTTAGTCCTGTTATTAGCGTTAACATTATTGTTGAAAGTATTTGTGAAATCTTACCAAATAAGAAATGGGTTGATGAACATCTAGTAATTACAGGTGGAGAACCCTTATTAGGATGGCAACGTAGTTATACTGACTTACTTTCACACGATTTGATGAAATCACTTAAAGAACTAACCTTTGAGACTAACGGTACACAAATGTTGGAAAAAGAATTAGTTACATTTCTAAATCAATGGAAGCGTAATAGAGAAAAGAATTCATTAACATTTAGTGTAAGTCCAAAATTAACTATAAGCGGAGAAGATTGGAATGAAGCAATTAAGCCTGAGGTTATTCATCAATATCAGGATGTAGGCTTTGTTTATCTTAAGTTTGTAGTCGCTTCAGAAGAAGATTTACAAGATGCAGAAAGAGCAGTAAATGAATATCATAAGGGTGGCTTTAAGGGTCCTGTTTATCTTATGCCTTGCGGCGGAGTTGACAGCGTGTATTCCCTTCACAATCGTGCAGTGGCAGAAATGGCAATGCGAAAAGGCTGGCGGTACAGTGATAGATTACAAGTGCCACTCTTTAAAAATGAATGGGGAACCTGATGCCTCAGATACACGCTGAATACGAAATAGTTTCTATGAAAGAATACGAACGTAAAACACGTGATTGGGAATACAAGTTTTGTTTTTTACCATATAAGTGTTTAGAAACTGGTAAACTATTGTGGTTAGAATATGCCTATCGTGGACGCAAGTATCAACGATATGATACACAACACGTATTACTAACTGACAAATGGATGTGTAAAGAAGAATTTATTATATTAAGATTGATGGATAAAGTATGAGTGAACGTTTTGATAGTTTGATGTACCATGCAGGATTAACTGCACAAGGTTGTTGGGATGAAATGGATAGTTACCAACATGAGGCAATTATGAAATTTGCCGAATTGATTGTAAAGGATTGTATCAGCATAGTTGAAAATTCTAGTAAAGCACATGCCCATACCACCTATGACAAAGATGTTATAGATAGTACAATTATACGTTGTATTAATAATATTAAACGGGAATTCAATGTTTGAACTACGCTGGTTAATTCGTGACGATGTGGAAGTACTGCAATATCGTACAACAATAACAGTACCTGATTATAGTTCAAAGGATCATTTACCTATACAAAAATATACAGAATGGCAAGATGTTCCTAAGGTTATAGAAGAATGAGAACATACGATAAACGAATTGGCTTTTTAGTAAGTTATCAAACTCTTATTCCGCATGGTGGTATAGGACAATTTACTAAAAGTTTTATTGAAATGATGGATGAACATGATGTCAAAGTAGATATCATTACAGATAAAAAACTTAACCAAGAAAATCAAGAATTTATTAATGAATTAGGTCTTGGCAAGTTTCAACCGCCCAGTGTTATATATCCAAAAGAGTCATTACCTTATAACACACATTCAGGTATCTTTATGTATGGTGATACTTTTTGTTACGAACGAATGGCTAACTTTCGTAATAGTATTATTGAAGCATTAGAACATAACATCTATGATGCATTTATATGCAATACTTATGAAACAGTTCAAGTTGCAAGTACAATGGGACTTGAAGATGTTATTCAAATCATTGCGTATACTCACTTAGAAAGTCAAATCTTTAAAGATACAAAGAATCCTTTTTTACATAATACAAATGTATTGATGCGGCAACAGTTAGAAACTGATGGGATTTATGTAGGAACACAAAGTAAGTTTAATCAATTGAATATAAGTGATACTGTATATCATCTTCCTATTCCAATTACTGAAAGAAGTTTATTAGAAGAACATCATAAGCCACGTGAGGGTGTACTGTTTGTTGGACGTTGGGAAGAAGGTAAGAATCCAGAACTATTCCTAGACTTAATAGAACAAACTAAATTGCCTGCCAAGGTAATGACTAGTGCAAATGGTGCTAAAAAGTTTGAAGAACGATTAAAGAAGATCGGTGTGCCATATGAAATTCGTGTAGGTATCATTGGTAAAGAGAAAGTAGATTTTATAACCAGTGCTAGAGTTGCATTCAATCCTAGTATTGTAGAGAGTTATGGTATGGCTTTCTATGAGCAAATTATTCAGTTGCCCACATTCTGTTTAGAAAATCAACGATGGACAAAAAATTTTGATAGATTCTGTTTCTTTGAAACTAATAAGAAACAAATGGCAACGGATGTATTAGAAGCATACAACCGATTTGTAACAGAAAAAGATTGGTATGGTAATGGTAATGCAATAAAACATTTTGCCAACATTGAAGACCAAGTATTTCATAAATGGAATGAATGCTTTGGTGATTTTAAAAGAAAACAATCTAATAGTAATACGGCAAAGATATTGCAAACTGAGACAGTAAAATACAGAGAATACATTAAAGGTCTTAATCGTAAATTAATTTGTATTGATGATGTGCGTAGTGTGTTAACTAACAGTCACAAGTACCGTGTCATATATACAGACAAAGATACATATTTAACCAATGACCCTACGTTTGAACCAATAGAGGAAACTACAGGTGCAAGTCTGTTTTCATTTGAATGAAAAAAATATTAATAACTGGTAACAGCGGTTACATTGGTAGTCATCTAACTAAAATGTTAGAAAACGATTACGAGATTCATGGGCTTGATATTCGTCCACCGCAAGTTCCTGTGAAGGAATTCTTTCAACAAGATATCAATAGAATGTTTAATATTCCATTTGAATATGATGCTGTTATACATCTAGCCGCACTAGTTAACGTGGGTGAAAGTGAACAAGAACCTATCAGATACTATATTACAAATCTAAATGGTACAATGAATATTGTTAATAAGATTCCTACAAAGAATTTTATATTTGCAAGTACAGGTGCGGCTGAAGGATGTTCTAGTGCTTATGGAATCAGCAAACGTGCGGCTGAAGATGTTGTACGTGAATATTGTACAGAGCACCGCCCTACTTCTTATACTATTTTTAGATTCTATAATGTTATCGGTAGTGATGGATTTCAATCTACTAATCCTGATGGACTAATGTACAACTTAATGAAAGCAAGAACTACCGGTGAATTTACAATATTCGGTAAAGACTATGATGTAAGTAGTGATGGTACATGTTTACGTGATTATGTCCATGTAAATGAAATATGTGATAGTATAAAACAAGCAATTGAAAAACCTAGTAATAGTGTTGAGTGTTTAGGACATGGTGTAGGTTACACCGTTAGAGAAATTGTAAATCTTTTTCAAAAAGTCAATGATGTTGACTTTAATATAAAATACGGTCCAAGAAGAAAGGGCGACCTTGCTAGTTCAGTACTAGAAAATGTGTCGCCCTATATGCGTAATCTCTACACAATGGAAGAGTTACTTAAGATTTAATGTCTTAATAATAGTGTAGATAATACTCCAGGATCAGTTGCAGATACATCTGGTTCACCTGGTGTTACTATAACGTTCCACTTCATCATTGGATTATTTTTACCTTTAGTAGCCCACTCATCATAACTTAGTATACTGTTGGCACTTAATCCGTATAGTTGTGCTAAACGTTGTTTTAGTTCAGGTAATTTATCAGGTTGAACTTGCCACTGACCTTCACTACCTTTTACTAAATTACCCTTTTCATTTTTGACTAATAAATCGTCAAATGTTTTTTCAGGAACAATACGACTATTCTTAGTTGATGCTAATGTAGGATCTTGTGATTTAACTTTCTTTTCTTGGGTAGTGTTAGCACCTTCACTCCAGTTAATCATAAAGTTAGATGGCTTATTACCTATAGCAACATCACCCATCTTTGTGTATGCATAGAAGTTAACATCTGGATGAGCCTTAGCTAGTTTGAACGCCATGTCAACATATTCAGGACTAAAGAAATCTCCTGCATCATGCCAACGAATAGCAACACTATAACCACCTTTTTTACCATCTTGTTCTTCTCTACTAATTTCACTACTTAGTTGATTGAAGAACCCATCTGGATCATTTAACAAGTAAGTTAATATTCTACCATCGCTTAACCAAGCGGCTTCAAACTGAATCTTACCACCCTTCATAGCAAAGCAATCTATTTTACAACTGCCAGCACCTGGACATGTGTTAACTATAACTAGATTTTTATTATCTTCATCTAACGCTATACCCACCAATGCAGCGAAACCCACATTGAAGAATTGTTCCAAATCTCCGTTACTATGTTTCATTTTTTCATTTTGTTTTAGTAACTTTTTAGGGCGTTGTCCTAATGCTTGTTTAACTTGATCCTCATCATATCGTTTTCCATCAGCGTTATAATATTTTATAACGCTAGAACGATGAATGTAGGGCATTTTATATTTGTCTTGTTTAGTTTTACCAGAAATATATTTCTCTTTACCCTTTTTATCTAATTTTATTTCACCTGTCTTTTTATCAATATCAGGAGTACCTGCAATACGTGCCATGTAGTCTTGGAAGTCCTGACCACCGAATGGTTTAGTTGGAGCACCTAACAAGTCTGCTTCATTTAGTCCTGATAGTTTACGAATTCTATTTAAATCTTCATTCATGCCCTTTTTCATTATGTTGGCTCCAGTCAACATTCCCAAGGCACCTAGCACAACCAACCAACCCACTAGCAACACAGCATTCTTACCACCTGGATCATTCATCATCTGTGTTAGGTCAGGTTGGCCCATAGCATTATATGCTCTTATGAATATGTCAGCCGCTGCAACCATCAAACCACCACTAGCAGCAGCCGAAACTGCGCCGCCAATTTTTTGTCCTAAATCTCCTTCGGCAACTGCTTGTTGTCCGCCCACTGCGGCTTGAATGTTGGCAACCAGATCTTGTCCGGTTTGACTCTGTTGTAGAGCCTGGATCAATGCATCCTTCTTGGCACTGGCAGCCTGGATATAGGATTGTATTCCTGGCATCGCTTTAATTTTGTTAATAATTGCTTGTAGCGAATCCATAACACCTTCATTCAATGAGCCTTCCGTCATATCTTGCCTACCATCTACTACTCCAGCTCGTACACCCTCACTTTTTAATGTACTTTGTATGTTTTCAATACTATTATTTGGCTTTGCTACTAAATGAAATTCATAATAATCCGGGCCATAACGTCCGCTTGGTGGGAATATTTGCAACTTACTACCAGGTCCTCCGGCATGAAATCTTTCTAATGCTTCTTTAGCCTTTATAATATTGTCACGATATGCTTTATGTACTAATACAATTGGTCCTGCGTGTTGTGCTACTTCTCCTTCGGCTACACCTTGCTGTTTCTTTGCCTTCAAGTCAGCATAGTATTGACGTAACTTTTCGTCAGTCTTTGGTTGAGGAACACCATGTGTGATTGTATTTTCATCTATGTCTTGTTCAGGATCTTGTTCACCTGGCTCACCATTTCCCTGTTTAGCAACAAACTGTTGCGGGGTCATAACTTTTATACCCTTTGGGGCACCCGGTAATGTTGGTTCTACACCCTCGTATAAGTCTTTAAAGTTCATTTTGTTTTACTACCTTTTGATTTTAATTTATCTTTTGTTTGTATCGGTAAACTTACCGGATACTGTGAGCAGGCACTAGGATCACCCTGACCTGCTTCGGTTAAAAATGTAGTTGATGCAGCAACTTGCCCTGTAGGACAAGAACATATTGCTATACCATCTGCACCTTTTGTACAGTTCCAACTAAAACAATTACTAGACTTGTTTCCAAGATTTAAACTAGCATCACATTTTTGTATAGTTGCTTTTTGATTCCAAATGAATGGGCTAAAGTTAGATGCTTCTTGTGGATAAAAAAGTTTAGGAGCAAACAAACTCCAAACATGTTTATCATCTGTTGCTGTACAACTGCCCTGCATATTACCCGCCGTTGTATCAGCAATTGCTCTACCATTTAGTATGGGGCAACGACATTCTACTTCAGGATAAGGTATTCCATTATTACCAGTAATTGTTTTACCTGTTGGCTTGCATGTAGATGCAGCACATAATGCATACTCACCATCACATATATCAATTCCACCAGCAAATGCTGAACTAAACATAGTTAGCATTAATGCCATTAATAGTTTTTTCATTTTGATTTTTTTCTATTCTGAATGTATTGTTCCGCTAACATTACTAACTCTAACATTTGCTCAACACTTTCACAATGCCATCTACGTAAACTCTTGTTAATATTGCTATTTGGATCTCTTGCTGTTTTAGCACTTGTATTGTGTTTCTTCATGCCACGCATTCTTGCACAGAATGATTTACGGCGTTTAGCATCCTTGCTACCTTTTTTAATCTTACTAGGTTTAGTTGTAACTGCTGTTTGAATTTTGCTACCAGGATGACTACGGCGATAACTCTTTACCGATTTTTTACTCATTCCACCTACACGTTTGTTATTGTGCTTTGACCAAGTTTCACCTTCCGCCACACCTTGTTCATCTTCTTGCTTATCAGCCCATTCATCCGGGGTGTCACGCCACCCCGGCTCTTGCTTATCATAATATGTATCACTAACAAGTTCATCGTGTGCTTGTGGTTCATTTCCTTCCGCCACACCTTCACTTTTAGGTTTCTGGTGACGTTTTTTCATATTAATGGCAATAGCGGCTTGCATTTTGGGGTTTTTTGCTTCGGCTAAAAGTTCTGTTATTCTCATATAATTTCCGTTAAACTTGACAGTAAACACTAATGGTGCTACACTATATATTATTTATCAATCTGGGCAACTATGCACACTTTCAATCAGTCTACAAAACGTATCGGTTTCGCTTGTAAATGGGCAGAAATCAACAAAAAGGGCGAAATTACCAGCGCGGATGGGCTTAATACAGGTGGAACAACAATGGCTTGGGCTAAACGTAATAATCGTAACCTAGTAGAGGAAAAGATTATCAATGTTGCAAAAAACAATATTCTCAATACCCATGCCCTACTTAAGAAAGTTGCTACATTACCACCAGAACTTAGAATGCTACGTTTGACCAGCGATATGCTTAGTTTTTATACACACGAGGATTATATAGATTTTTGGAAATCATCTAATACTCAAAATCTACTTAGTAAATGGTTTGAACCACTAGGTGAAACTGCACGAAAAAATGATATACGAGTAAGTTTTCATCCAGATCAATTTGTAGTTCTAGCAAGCGACCGTGAAGAAGTAGTAAATAAGAGTATTATAGAATTTGAATATCATTGTGATATGGCTCGCTGGATGGGTTATGGTAAAACATTTCAGGATATAAAGATTAATGTACATATCAGTGGTCGTAAAGGTCCTCAAGGTATCAGAGATGTTTACAATCGCTTATCGCCGGAAGCAAGAAATTCACTTACACTAGAAAACGAGGAATATACACATGGTCTCAATGATTGTCTCAGCCTTTCTGATTTGGTTCCTACTGTGCTTGACATACATCATTATTGGATACGTGAAGGGGTATACATTAATCCAACTAGTGATAGCGTTAAACGGGTGGTGGATAGTTGGCGTGGTGTTAGGCCTACTATGCATTATAGTGTTAGTAGGGAAGATGTACTTGTTGGTCATGCCTCTACTACTAGCCCAATCATGGAGTCTTTGCTAGTAGAAGGTCACAGCAAACAAAAACTACGTGCTCATAGTGACTACTATTGGAATGATGAAGTTAACAAGTGGGCATCAAGTTTCAACGACAAATTTGATATCATGTGCGAGAGCAAGGCTAAGAACTTAGCCAGTATTGATTTTTATGAAAAGTATTGTAAGTGATTGACGAACTATATCAAATTTGGGGTATCAAGCCTGAACATATAAATAGTGGCAAGTTCACTGGTTATGAAAGTCTGTATCCTCAGTTTGATAAGTTTACAAAAGAAGTATATGAAAAAGATCCAGAAGGATCACGTAAACAAATACTAGATTTATATCGTAGTATTAATCTTGTTCCAATGTATTATTATACCGAACAAGGATTGATTGATGATATTACTGATTTAAAAAACAAATCATATAACAGTATTGAGAAAGATATATTACCATTAGGAAACAATGGTGGGCAAACAATCAATAGATTTTTGTTCCCTAATATGTTAACTGCATTGCCTAAAGGTCGTACTGGTAATAGTTTACGTGATAGATTCTTAGATGATACTAAACTAGATAGAGCCATTCGTATTTGTTTTGAATTTAGATCGGGTGACAAACTTGCATATCCTACAGCAATAAGGCGTGCATTGGAGTTAGTGACAGGAGAGAACATTCAAAACTTTAAGTCACAACATGCTAGGGCTATTGTTGAATATTTGTGTCCTGCAATATTTGGTCGTGTATATGATTATAGTTCTGGTTACGGTGGACGTATGTTAGGAACAAGTCTTAGTAAATTACGATATACTTATATTGGTATTGATCCAAATACTGAAACATTCAAATACTTAAACTATCTAAAAACATTTTGCGATAATGATGTAGAGTTATACAATACCGTTAGTGAAGAATATCAGCCAGAAAATATAGACTTGGCATTTAGTAGTCCACCCTACTTTAACTTAGAGAAGTATTGTGATGAGCCAACTCAATGTATGAATCGGTATACTACGTTGGATGAATGGTTTGATGGTTATGTAGTTCCAACTATGCGGAACATATATAATGGATTGAATGATGATGGAATATTTGCTACCAATATTGCTGATTATAAGGGTATAGGTGGTGAATTTTTTGTAGTTGATAAATGGATAAAGACTGCTGAGAGTCTAGGATTCAAATATCATAAGACAATTAAAATGATGCTAAACACCAGACCAGGTGTTGGTAACTTTCGTAATGAAGGTAGAGAAAAATTTGAAGGTATTTACGTATTCAGTAAATAATATACTATGTTAGATAAAATAAAAAATCTGTTTAAAAAGTCAAAGCCAGTAGATAAAGAACTTCCCAAAGTAAAGAAGTCTCCTAAAACTATTGAGTTAACTGAAAAAGAAAAAGCAACATTAGCAGGTGAACCTTATGTTAATGTTTTACGTTTGGACCTTGATCCAAATGACATACATAATGGTAGTTTTGAATTAGATTGGAATGACAAGTTTATTTTAAATCTAATTAAGGCTGGCTATAAAATGAAAGATGACGATACTGATAATATCATTGCCGATCGTTGGTTTCAGGATGTATGTAGGAATATTGCTTTAGAAATGTATGAACAAGTGCAAGCCGATCCTACGAACAGAGATGTTAGAAATGTTAGACAGCGTAATTTGGGCGGTGGACGTACAGAAGTAAGTTAATAGTATTACAAATTACGGTTGACTTCCAATCAAATTGGAATTATACTATATTCATTGTTGAGCAATAGGTGTTCAACAATATTTTGACACAACAAGGTGTCTTTTTAATGAAATGGAAATAGTATGAAAAAAGTAAAAGTATGGGAAGTTTTAGTCTCTTACGAGAATGATAAAAGTGATGTTCGTTGCCGCTCTGACGTTGACACACATTCGCTAAAAGGTTTTACTCGCCTTAATAACGGTGATATTGAACATAAATTAGTTGGTACAGACTTTGTGCGAACCTTCAAGGTAGTGTATACTAGCAGTAACAAACGTGACGCTGACCATTTTGCAGAGACATTACGAATGGCATATTCATATCGTAAAGTGGATCGTTCTATCATGCGTCAAGAATTTATTAAACTTAACATCGGAGAATAATAATGGTAACTAAATCACAATTTAAATTTGCCAACTGGAAACCCAATACTAAACCGGTAGCCAAATCAAAGAAACCTGTAGACACTTGTGCTCCTCTACCGGACTCTGAAAGGTTTGTTGACCTTGCGGGCCGCAACATGGATATGATTGAGCGCCGCGGTGAAGAGATTCTTAAAAAGATTAAAAAGAAGGATAAGGAGCTTGCTAAATTGGGCAAGACTAGGAAACTAGGGTTTGCAAATCGTCCACGACCTGTGTTAGTAACGATGAAGCAAATAATGTTCCCCATCACTATACAACGTCCTGAAAAAGAAGACCATGATATTGATATTATGGTTAATTTTGATTCACGCTTTTTTGCAATGCCATTAGCTGGTTACGATCCGGTTAGAGATATGTATGCAGTGGATGAAGGGCAACAACGTTTTATTGCACTGCGTGATAGGATACGCAAAGGATTAGAACCGGGTGTTAAACCTGAGGAATGGGA
>JAUKPQ010040521.1:0-33162 GCA_032273045.1 Chloridella minuta | reverse complement strand
ATCTTGTCAATCTCTTCTGCTGAGAACCTTACATAGTACTCACCATTAGTATCGTCACTTCTGTAAATCAACATGTTGGGGATTAAGAAGGGTCCGTACAACATCTGCTTTTCTTTGTCTGCTTTAAAATGTATCTTTTCCATAGTTTATATCTTAATTTAAGGCTCTGTTTGAGTTTTTATTTGTGAACAAATCATAAGCATCACTTGATGTTCTAAATCCTCTACTGTTTCTATATTCATTTAACCTAAACGTACCATTGTCTTTGTTTATCCAACCAATTTCGTGACCAGTTCTCAACTTACCACCCTGTATATATACAGATTTTATTGCTTGGTTACCATTAGCATCCTTTGAACCTAGATGATACTTGGGACCTCTTCCTTTTGTTTGGTCTTTGTCACCCCAGTAAGGTTTATGTTCAACCTTTATACCTGATATACTCTTTTCGATAGAATCCATCTCATCTTTAGAGATTTTTACAGGTACACTATTTCCTTTCTCATCATACTTTGTTGAACTACCAATTATATCAGATGCTCTTGTATCATCTATATGACCTTCAGGTGTTATAGTTGACACTTTTGATGTGGATTTAGCTGGTGATTTACCACCACCTTTTGAGCCACCTGTTTTACCAGAACCATCACCTTTACAACGACCATCTGGTTCACCATTTACTCTAGTACCATCACCGTTTGGTGGACAACCAAAACAACCTGAGCCATCTAAAGTACCTAAGGCTTTTTTAGCCATTATAGACTTACTAAACTTTAATCCGTATGGGTCTGTGTTTGTAACTGGCTTACCATAGTTTTGTTTGATTTGACCACTTGGTTGAACCAACCAATACTTAGCATCTTTACCATAAACTCTATCCCATCCTGGACCCTTTGTAACAGATTTTGTACCGTCACTATTTTTTCTTACAACGTGTGTTATTGGGTTTGCTAGATTTGTATTTTTTATGTACTTTACATCTTCTTCATTTAGATGACCAGGTCTCATTCTATACTGAGTCGTAACCTCACCACCTCTTGTAAGAGTCGTAACTTTAGTCTCATATTGTTTACCATCTTTTGTTGTGCCGGGTTCTTTACCTTCAGTAAGGTCTCTTACACTTGTAACTTTTATACCATCAGGAAAATCAATAGCACCTTCACTACCAGGTTTGTAAGTAATCACATCACCTACTTTAGCCTCTGATACGCTTGCTCTATCGACTGATTTAGGTGTCGATTTTGAGCCGCCTTTAGAGCCGCCGGTTTTACCTGAGCCATCACCTTTACAACGACCATCTGGTTCACCATTCACTCTTGTACCGTCACCATTTGGCGGACAACCAAAACATAAACCATTGTCAGTCAGACTCATAAAAAGTTCAACTGGTTCTTGTTTAGCTAGTTTAATCCAATCAACACCGATAGCTGGTTCATCTACAAGAGATATAAATCCAACACCTTGTGTATCGTCACTTAGTTTTATGTCATAGATAGGTAAATCCTTCTTCATATTTTATATGTTTGTTTTTATAGATTTGTTTTTCTTAGCCAAAAGAAGCGTTACTTTCTAAGGTAGATACTCTTCTTTGTGTGTTTGTGATGTCTGACTCTAAGATATAAACTCTTTGAGGTTCTGTTGTACCTGGATTCAAGACCGTACCTGTGGCGCCTGAACCTGGTGTACCAGTTACACCTGCGTTGAATCCTGTAAATCCACCTGATGAAGCCGATGTTACTGGACTTGAAGATGAAGTTGTAGTATCAGGTATAGAAGGTGTACTTACAGAAGTAGGTGCGCCTGTTGAACCACCATCAAACTTTTGTGAAGCAATGACAGCTATCTGAGCCGCAGTGATTATACCAGCAGCAACGATACCAGCTATACCTAAAGGTGAAGGTGGGGGACCAAACGTAGCAATAGCTTGTAAGACTGACTGAGCGCCGTTGATGATAGCCGTAACTATATTCAAAGCCTTTTGTCTTTTGAACTGCTTCTCGGCCAACTCTCTGTTTGCTTTGTCAGCAGCGTCAGTTGAAGCTTTTTGTATAGCTTGTATATCTTTGTCTGCTTTTAATCTTCTTGCTTTCTTCTCATCTTCAGTATAGTTGTTGTTAGCTATGTCAGCTTGATACGCATCTTCAACTGCTTGAGCCTTAGCTTGTTCACCAGCTATAAAAGCCTCGTTACGAGCAACCTGATTCTGATTCTCAGTTTGGTTTATTAAGTTGTTTATCTCACTAAGGCCTTGAGCAAACTGCTGAGCCAACTGAAGACCAGTAGACCACTTAGCCAACTTCTCATCTAAAATCTTTTGTTCTGAAGCAGCGTCATCAATCTCTTTTTGAGTCCTAGCTTTGTCTTCGAGTTCTTTTTTCTTTGTAAGATACTCTTTGTCTATATTGATAACAGCCGCATTTAAGTTGACAGCTGCGTCCTTACCAAGTTGAAGTCTTTTCTTGTACGAATCTTCGGTCTCACCTTCTTTTTGTTTGTTACCTTCAGCCTCAGAATCTACCTCATATTGTTTAGTTTTGTCATTGTACTTCAAGGCTATACCATAGGTGGTCTCATAGTACTTTTCTTGGTTACCAATCTTTTGTACCCTACCTACTTCATTCTGTCTAATCTCTTCAGCTAAAACTCTTTCGTTCAACTTAGTCTTAGCCTCAGCAATCTCACCTTCTATCTTTAGTACTTCATCTTTTTCTATACCTTTTCTTTTAAGTTGAGATTGTAAACCATTTATTCTAAGTTGCTCTTCACGAATAAGTAAGCCTTCAAGTGAGTCAAAGATGTCTTGGTCACCGACCGTAATCTCTGTTGCTAAAAGTTGTCTACCTAAGATTAAATCCTCGGTCATCTTTTTGTAGGCGTCGAGTTCATACTTAGTTACTTCATCAACTCTTTTCTTATAGTCTACATCTTGAGCTATTTGGAAGTTCTTGAAGTCTTCAGCAAGTGTTTTAAGTGTGGCGTCTCTAAGTTTTTTGTCAGTTACTTCTTGAGTTATTTTAAGCTTTGAAGCTTCATAAGTTTCTTTAGAAGTTCTAATCTCTTCCTTTCTTTGTAACTCTAAGTCATCCAACATAGTAGATGTTCTTTTAGCTTGTTCTATATCTCTTTGTCTTAAAAGAACATCCATCTTCTCAGTAGAAGCTTTAAGTTCGTCTTGAGCTAGCTTTCTATCTGATTGAGCGTCTTTTAATCTTTCTTCAGCTTTTCTTTGAGCCTCAGCAGCCTTAGCCGCCTTGTCTGCTTGGTCTACATATTTGTCACCAGAGTTTGTAAGTTTGTCTTGTTCACCAAGTAAAGCAGTTGAAGAAGCAGCTAAAGCGTCTAAGGCTTTCTTATTGTTCTCTAAAGCAGCAGTTGCCCTATCAACGCTTTCTTTTTGCTTATCAGCGTACTCTTGTTGTTGGCCAACCATGTAGTCAGACTTGTTAGCTTTGTCACGAGCGTCTTTGTACAGGCTTGTAGCAAAGTTTAAATTTGTCTGTAACTTCTCTTGTTCTTCTAAAAGTTTATTAAACTGACCTTGGTTCTTTTCTAAGTTGTATCTTACGGTTTGGTACCTTACATAATCCTGAACTTCTACGTTTAGTTGTGATTGAAAGGCTCTCTCATCTGATAGGTTTTTAAGTGTTGTACCATATTGAGTGTTGATTTTGTCAATAAGGATTCTTCTCTCATCAGAACCAGCGTTTGTTTGCTTTAGTCTTGAGATTAAAAGTAGGAACTCACCGCTTTCTTCAGCAATCTTTTTTCTTTGTTCATCAGCAGCAGCCGTCATCTCTTCAGCCTGCTTTTTTCTTTTCTCTTCTTCTTTAGAAGCTTCTTTTGAACTTGATACGTAACTATAGATTCCAGCAACCAAAGTAGCCACAGCCGCAGCAATAGCAATGATAGGTAAAGCCTTCATAGCAACACCTAAAGCAGTTGTGGCTACGGTACCAGCAACCGTAGCGCCATTCTCAGCAGTCTGAGCAACGGTTTGTACGGCTGTTGCGCCAGTTAAAGATGTAAACCCTGCTCTAAGTTCAGTAATCTTGTCACCTAAGCCACCAAATGTCTCAATGGCTTGTGATATGTTTAGTAGAGCTGTAAGCTTCACCATAGTCTGTTGTATCTGCTCACCTTCAACACCAAATAAAGCAGCAGCACCTGATAGGCCTTGAAACCCAGCTATACCAATCTGTACGGTTGTACCTAAAGCTTTACCTAATCTCTCACCAGAAGAACCAGCTAATGAGCCAATCACAGCGTTTGTATCAGCAATCTGGTCTCTTAGTTCGCCAGCTCTCATACTAAGTTCTTGGAATCTAGCAGAGCCAGGTTCTAGATTTTGTAACTCTAAAGTTATTTTTCTGAGTTCAAGTCTCATAGACATAGAAGCCTTAGCCGTCTCATTTATATCATCAGTAAGACCTTTAGCAGATTGACCAGCGCCTTCAAGTTCAGAAGATATACCACCACCTGTTGTGATAGTGTTTGCTATATTCCTTACCGAACCATTTATTTTGTTCAAAGATTTGTCTAAAGAGTCAGCGCTTGTTGTTGTACTTTTGAACTGATTCTCAATAGCTTTAGATTGTTTAGACACTTCAACAAAAGCTTTAGAGTTCTTGTCCATCTTAGACAACTCAGCGTTCGTCTCTACAAGAGCTTTCTCCATCTCACCTACTGATGATACAGCTTGTTCTACACCATTTATTTTGACGTTTAATTGATAATCAGCCATCTATATTTATTTATTTTTATATGACGTTTACAAGTCTGTGATATGAATAAGTACACAACCATTGAATCGTGTTTGTACCGTTACCTTGACACTTTATATCTACGTTGTCGCCATCACAAGCAAGTTCTACGGTTGGTTGAGCAGAGGCGTCAAAACTTGACCATTCAGATATGACTGGTATACCAATCTCATGAACATTCAAAGAAGCATCTTGAGAGTAGACACCACTAATCTCAGCAGAATAAACTAAGTTGGCGAACGCTATATCAGTTGCTAAAACGTAAGCTTTGATTTGAATCACCTCACCACCACTTACAGGGTCAGACCAAGGTATCTGAGCTAAGTCATTCATTAAGGCGTTTGATGTTCTTAATTTAGATTGTTTAGTGACCCAGTCAGATAGATAGTACTGAGTTGAACCATCATCTTCTACACCTCTTACAGCTAAAGAACCACCAACCGTTACTTGTTCAGATTCGTAACTTACTTTATTAAATCCTTTACCTAAGTGTACAACGTCAGTGATACCATCATCAAAGTAAACATCTTTACCAGCAATGACAACAGCTTTTGAGTTGTTTGTCATAGTAACGTTTTGTGAAGCTATAGTTACGTTATAGTTTGTTGAACCAGTGTTGATGACATATCTTGAGTTTAGATTTAAAACCCTACCTTTGTTTGTGTTTGATGAAGTATCAACTTCAATCGGTGCGCCAGTACCAATAGCGTCATTTGTTACTAAGACACCACCATCAACGTCAGATACCGCTAAAGCAGAGTTTGAGTCAATCAAGCCAACTGTTGTAGATGAGCCACCTAAGTATAGATTTTTCCATCTGTTTGCGCTTGTACCTAAGTCTGTATAGTAAACACCATTTGGTGATAGAGAGTTTGCTGAATAAGTAGCAGCTATTTTTATATCAGGTGAGTTGAACACAAATATGTTTGCGCCTGTACCTGAACCTGTTGAACCAGTAGCAACTGGTATGATACCATTTGAAGTTCTTACATAAACTTTGTCATCTGTTACGTTTACACCAAACTCACCTACATAAAGGTCAGTGGCTAACCAAGTCTCATCAGTGTGGTCATTTGAAGTTGGTACTGTAAAGACCGCCCCGCTCGTTGAGATAGCGTGATTTATTATTCTTGAGTATTGTTCTATTTTAGCCATATTCTTATTATGTTTTTATTTTGTTTGTTTGTTTATGATAGAGACCTAAAACTATCAGCTTGTCTTACAAGTTGAGCCACAGATTGTGAACCTGTGTTTAGTGTAAAGGCGCCTGATAGATTTGTTCTTGAGTTTGGATTTGTTGATGTTGATATACCCAACTCTTTTACGTCAGGTAAGATGGCGTTTAGGCCAGCGTTGATGACGTTCTCATAAGTAGATGAACCACCTTCAATCACTATATCTTCACCACCATTTACAACGTTGATTGTAGTTGAGCCTGATTGTCTCACAACTGCTATGTTGAAGCCACCATTGATGACGTTTGATTTAGATATGGCTATACCATTCTTATATCTTATGTTGTTGATATAGGTTACGTCAGATTCAGTCACATACTTTTTGTCAGTACCTATCATATTGACGTTCTGTGCGTTACCTACAACATAGTTCCCGTTACCCGAAGATATATGTATATTCTGAGCGCCGTTACCCACAGAGTTCTCGTTACCATTTATTTTGACGTTCTTGGTACCAGAAGCTACAAAGTTCGATAGACCATTTGTTTGTACCGTAGCCGAGTTTGATAGGTTGGCGCCAGGTGTTGTGTTTTGGTAGCCAAACTGTGGTCTCTTTTTAGAAGGCGCCACCTCTAAGACTATAGATGTGATAGGCCTTGTCGTGTCTATGACCTGAGCAAAGACAGGGTCAGAGTATCCATTTGAATCTGTTATAACAGAACTTCTTTTATATTTAGATGGTGATTTTAGTTTTAAGAACTCACAAGTAGTCATACCATTTGATACAGGGTCATAGTCTATCACTTTTTGAAGTCTGAGATAGTGACCATCAATCACATAGATTTTTCTAAAGTCTAGGTTGTAGATGTCTTTGTTCAACAATCTTAGTTTAGCAACAATCACTTTAGAAGCAGGGTCACTAATCTCATTGATGAAGTTTGACCAGTACTTATTGTAAAGGTTCTCATTTGTCCATCTTGCGTTGTCCCAGTAAACAAAGTCACCTTGCTCCATATTGTACCAGTTTATATCATACTGAGGGTCTTGAGGTGAATCTACCGTACCAGCGTAAGGATATGTTGTATAAACTGAAGAAGTAGCAGAGTTTGAACCAGCAACATTTAGAGATGATAGAAGTTCCCAACCAGGCTGTGAACCTTGAGCGTTTGTCAAGTTGATTATAGAAGTACCACGATACATAGTGTAAGGTCTTAGACCACCCCATATCAACATACGAGCCGCTGAGTTTGATACAGGTTTTGCTGAACCATTAGCCTCTTTTTGAATGATAGCAGGCATCACAACATCTGAGTTGTCAGGATTGTTTATCATCACGGTTGTACCTAAAGGTACTTCAATCTTTACCTCATTCTTTAAGAAGTCATTTGCTACCTCTTTTGTATATTTAGAATAAGAACGACCCCTATCTGTTTTGAACTTTAGATTCCAGAAGTCACCTTCTTCTTTATTTTGAAAAGTATAGTACTTAGCAATCAACTCACCCATAGGTATGATGTCTACCGAATCTTTGTCTACCTTCTCAGACCAATCAACATAATCAGTTGAACCACCAGAACCAGTCTTATAGTAAGTATCACGAGGTTCAATATAATAAAGCCTCTCAATCTGTTTGTCTGACTCAATATGTAGGTTGAACATCTTAATGATAGACAATAAAAAGTCTTTACAAGTCATATCTTTAGGTAAGACAGAAGATGTAGGTATCTGTGAGCCTTCTGAGGCCACGTTACTTGGGTTACATATAATAAAAGAAGAAGCCTCAGTTCTTAAGTAAAAATCTGCTAAGATGTTTGTATCAACACCTGGGTCTTCTACATCAACGGGTTCCCAAGCCTCATAAAATCCTATACCAGATATAAAAGGTGCGGTCGTACCAGTAGAGTATCTACCTGAACCTGCTTGAACATATGACTGTGTCTGAACCCAAACTTGGTCACCTTCAGCAAAGTAAGTTTTACTTGATTGTATATTGACAACTGAGTTCTCCCAAGAGCTTGGCTGGTATCTACCGAACCACTTCCAGTTTGGATTACTGACAGACCAACTTGCGTTTGGGTTGACAGTGAAGTTTTTAGTAGTAGAACCAATCTCTTCTATAAACCCGTTACGCATCCTCATAATTTTTGATATGACTTGTATACCTGTAGACCAAGCGCCTAAGGGTCCACTTACATTTCTATATGAGCCAGGGTAGTAGGTTGCTCTAAAGTCATTAGGGAAAAAAGAAGCAGTACCATTTGGTGTATATCCATCATAACCATTCATATCAATCCAAGCAGTCAGCTTCATATTTACAGACAGACTATATTCACCTGTCTCTCTTACAACCCACTTATAATGAGACTCATCCCAGTTTTTTACAGAAGCGGTTGAGCCAGGAGCGTCATAATATGATACAGTCGAACCGATTATACCACCATCTTCTTTCTTAAAAGGTACATAGTTTTGGTCTAAAGTTGGTGTTGTTGTTACATATGATGTTGTGTAAGTAGGATAGTAGTATGTCTGGACAGCCTTTGACGTGTTGTAACCAACAAGTTTATTTGTGTAAGAACTTGTAAGACCTACACAAAATCTTCTATCGTTTAGCTCAAATGGCGTAAGCTCATAAGACAACTTCTTCTGTGTAAAAATAAGTCTCTTAAAGAACTGGGAATCTAAGAACGTAGATTGATACTTAGAGTTTGTCAACTTCATAATCTTGTCAAATATACACTTGATATAAAAAGCAGGTGACATATTTGTAACAGCAAATGAGTTGTAGTCATACTCATCACCCCAAGATATAAGAGGGTAAACATATCCTTGACCTGTAGCAGTTCTTTTGTAGCAATATGAACCACATCCAGCAGTTGGATATATATCAAGTGGTACTGTAACTGAAGCGCCTGTTGTCATCAAAGCCATAGGGTAGAAGTAGTTTACAACAAACTTAGTTGAACTCACTCTTTTGGTTACAACCCACTCACCTTTAGCAGCAATGAGATATGACCAACTTGTACCACCACCAGAAGAACCAGTCGTACCTGTGTAAGGATTGATATAAACCCAGTCATCTTCAAGTAGTCCGTGAGCCGAGTAAGTCTCAACAGCTAATCTACCTGTAGCCGAGTCTCTATAAAGACTTTTAATCTGTATAGCAGTACCACTTGCGATAGATGGATATAAAGAACCATCATCCTTTTTTGAGTTGCCATACCAAGTTTGTTCTATATTTGCTTTAGTCCAAGCATGGTCCCACTCAGATAGGTCTAGGTCACTTATTTTGGTCATACCTACGTCATAAAATAAAGAAGTCAAATCACCATTTAGAGCAATCTCATACTCGATGTTACCTGTAGGGTCTCTTTTAATCTTTTTAAGTTGTAGGTTACCCTTCATCACTTGTATACCATCATTCATCACGATACACTCTTTTCTAAGATTAGGATTAAATCCTTCATAATAAGAAGTGTTGCCGATTGTAACCCAACCATCTTGACCTATCTCATAGATGTGAGAAAAGATTCTGTTGTTGTTCTTTGTACCTGGTATAGTAACCGTCTTAGACCAAGATGTTCTACGCTTTTCTGGCTCACGAATGTCTAAGATAGAAAAAGTGATAGGGATTGGTATAGAATCGTAAAGGTCTAAAGCTAAACCTGAACCACCATTCTCGTTTGCTGGTCTTGTGATACCAACAAGTTGTTGAGATATAGTCTCATTTGGATTCTGAGCAACTCTATATGAGTATGTCTCTGTAGGCGTACCAGTACCATCTTGTAGGATTGCTGCGTTGTACGGTCTATGAAAAAGTATAAGTTGTGTTTTATTGCTCATTATCCTCTAAGTGTTGTTTTTGTGTAAGCCATTTGATAGTTCAAACTATATTCAACCGGTTTAGTCATCTTTTGTTTTACTTCAATAGCGTTGTCTGATATGACAACTGGTAGTCTGTCAAAGGTTGTATCCTTGTAAATATAAGCGCAGAGTTCGTGTGGTGGGAAAAAAGCACCGTAGGTAGCGCCTACATCTACTATGTTACCGACTATACTGACAATCTGAAACCTACCTATAAACTCAGCGTATCCTGGTATATACTCAGGTATCACAAAGATATAATCACCTGCTGCTAGGTTCTCTACATCATTTACCCAGAATAAGATTCTACTATCAGGTGTACCTGTATAAGTACCAGCCTCATCATAGATTCTTATTTGTTGAATCTCAGGTCTTCTATAAGTCCAAACGTCAGGTGACAACCACATCTCATATAACCAGTCAGATACTTCTCTTGAACAATATGTAGCCACTTTATGTTGCTCAGTAGCAAGTATCTTATATGTTGTTGTGCCTCTATCACCTACCCCATAAGACCAGGCGTTACTGATGTTACGACCGATTGTCTTCTCATAGTTTTTTCTCTCGATTGTAAACCCTTTTAAGTTTCTGTGATAGAAGGTAAAGCTTTCTATACCACCTAAAAGACCAACAAATCCTAAACGAGTTGTAAAGGTTTTAGGGTCTCTTACTTTGAAGTAAAAGTATTCAGATTGTCTGATACCATTATATGATAGCCATATCTTATATGAACTCACATCCTGACTGATGACAGGTGCGTTGTAAACTTTATTTATATTTATGGGTCCAACAGCCAATCTATATCTCTTTACACTTGACAAAGTAGTTGAAGGTATCCAAGTTGATGTTGATGTACCATCTTGGTAAGTCCACTCGATATACATTCTGTAGGCCGAGTTCATTGGTTGTAAAGACAAGAAGTCTAAGTAGTAAGAATCATTGTAGGTTACTTCTACTTCTCTTGGTGAGTTTGTCAAGAACAACTTAGAAGCTGTTGCTGAAGCAGTACCCATCATATAGTTTGTATAATCATAAGAAGGGAAGTTCTCATAATCAAAGGCGCCTTCATAAACATAAAAAGTGTTTGAAGTTGCTAAGTTTGGATACTGAAGGACTGAACCATCACAATTCGTAGTAACATCATACTCTTCACCAAATCTACAATAAACTGAGAATGAAGAAGTTGGCGCCGTAAGTGAACCTGCTAAGTTGAAGGTTGTTGTAGTGTTAGCTACACTAAGTGTCTGTGTATAATCCTGAAGAACTCTACTTAATAAAAAGAATCCGTGACCTGTGTTTGGGTCAGGGAAGATTTTGTCTGTATAAACTTTTGTACCATTTACATAAAGGTCACAGATATATCTAAAGTTACACTTACCAGAGTTGTTGGATGTAACCGTTGTGTTGATTGGATTTGATGATGGATAGAACTTATTTGATGTAAAGTTACTTATGATTGTGATAGCCATGTTCTTACTTACTTTCTTTATAGTATATGTAAGTAAGTTTATTGTATGTTTATTGTCCTATAGAATCAGCAATTGCTTGAGTAAGTGATTCACCAAGTATACCTATCCTGGTCTCAACAACCGAGTCAAAGAATCTTCTTGGTTCGATACCTTTTCTTTGTAGAGAATAAGCCAAAGCCCACGGATTTAATCCTTTAGCAGTAGCCCAAGGTTTTAAGGCGCCACCCATTTTTCTTATTTTGTCTTTGTCACCTGAGAAGCTAAAAGGTGTTGAGAAAGCTGAACGAGTACCATTTACACCTTGGTCTAAGAAGTGACCATAGTCAGCCATAAAAAAAGATATATCACCATCTAAACTTTTGTCTTGTTCATATGATATAGATTTTCTTAAAGTACCATTGAAGTTTAAGCTGTTACGCTTTGTGTCCATCTGTCTTAGGATAGCAGCAACCGTCTCACGACCCCACTGGTCTTTTATTTGTTTGAGTAAGTTGATAAGTTCTTCGTTCATCTTAGTATGTCAGAGCCCATTTAGATTTTAAGTAGTTCTCTACTATAGTTGCTTGAGATTCACCTATATCATAGTTGAAGTATATAATCTCATTGAATGACAAGGTAGCGCCTCTTGTATCACTACCTGGATTGTCTGTTATATAATAGCCAAGAACTTGTGTAAAAGTATTTGATGAAGCGCCGGGTGCACCTGTATAAAGACTTGAAGTAACGCCATTTATATTCACTAAAGTACTTGATGACGTTTGTGTACTTGAACCTCTCAACTTAATGAGGTACTTTGTACCAAAGGTTGTCAGAGTAGGTGGGTTGTACTGATATATTGGTGATGATTGTGTACTTGATTGGATTATGTTACCGTCATCATAATGATATACCCAGTTGTTTGTAGTTGAGTCTATACTCTCTATGAATGATAGGGCTGTTTGAGCAGCTGTTGATTTAGACGGTCTATCCCATACAGCAAAGTACGTTGAGTATGTTGATGTAGAACCATATGACAATGAACTACTCATACCGTAGTTGTTTGTATATAATGGTGTACTTGGTACGACTAAATAAACCCTGTTCTTACCGGATATAGTCTGAAGCTTTACTGAGCCATATAAGTCTGTTACACCACTTATGTCTGATAGATTCGACATTCTTATTATGTCAGAACCAGACATGAGATTATAACCATATGTATAGCTTGTTGTTGTACTCAATGAGGCGTCAACATGAAAAACAGAACCAGTCCATCCTAAGGTTGGTACAGAAAACCTCTCAATCTCATTGGTTCTATACACACCAACTTTACCATTATATCTCGGGTTTAAGTAAGCCATATATTAAAAAGTGTTTAAGGTTGCTCTCTTCCATCCACCAGAAGTCTTTACATAAATATAGTTTGCGTCAAATGAGATTTGATTTACTACACCTGTTACATCTGATGATGAAGTAGGTGAGAAGTTTGTACTAAAGACTGCTGCGGTTGCGCCACCAGCAGATATAGCAATCGTGTTGTCAGCAGGGCTGTATATACCTGTATCTAAGTCACCTTGAAAAGATATATTTGGTGATGAAGCCGCAGCAGATGTCTTTGCGGCTAGTATCCTTGCGCTTGACAGATATAAAGGTATAGCTCCGCCACTATAGAACGCCATCTCATCACCAAATGGATTTATGATACCAGAGTTGTTACTCATAGCACCAAATCTTAAAGATGTGTTTGAAGCCACACCTGCTGGTAAAGTCAATCCGTTTGTTCTAAAGGTTGCTGCGGTTGCGCCTAGTGATGATACTACAACAGAGTTTGTACCTGAGAAGAATAATCCACTACTTGTATAGTTTACGAATGATATAGAAGGTGTGTTTAATGAACCATTTGGTAACTTTGTACCAGATGAGTCAAATAAAGAAGATGTTACACCACCTGTTGCTATACCAACCGTACCTGAAGCCTGTGACCAAAATCCATCACCACTTCTTGTATCAAAGCTATATCCAGGCTGAGCAACCGTACCAACGTTTGTGATGAACTGACCAGACCTGATATAACAGATTTGTACGCCAGCTCTAATAAACTCTATGTTACCTGATGAGTCTCTAAATATACCTGTGTTTGAAGCAGAAGCAAAAGCTATAGATGGTGATGTTTGTGAACCATCTGGTAGTAAGATTGAATAAGTACCTGTGTTATTACCTAAGGCAACTGTTTGAGCTAAGGTCTGACTTGTTGAAGGTGTTGTGAGGTCATTTCTTACCCACTGATTGTCAGCAACAGCCTCATAGAAGTATTTACCAAAGTAG
Source organism: Chloridella minuta (assembly GCA_032273045.1). Classification (NCBI taxonomy): domain Eukaryota; class Xanthophyceae; order Mischococcales; family Pleurochloridaceae; genus Chloridella; species Chloridella minuta. The sequence goes on along the minus strand of JAUKPQ010040521.1, from coordinate 19,593 downwards.
TACTTTTGACCTTGGTATGTACCAGTGATAGAAGCTGTACCTGAATATGTACCAGTTGACGTCCAGTTACTTGAAGTCAAACTTGATATGACAGTTGAGTTTGTTACATATACATCGAAGAAGGTAGCAGCAGACGAACCACTTGTACCTGACGAGCCTGAAGTAGCAGAAGTACCAGAAGAGCCTGACGAACCAGAAGTACCACTTGAGCCGTTTTGACCACTTGAACCTGAACTACCTGATGAGCCACTTGTACCAGCTTTACCTGAAGTACCGCTTGAACCAGAAGTACCACTTGAACCATTCTGGCCTGAAGTACCACTTGAGCCATTCTGACCACTTGTACCTGATGAACCATTTTGGCCTGAAGTACCTGATGAACCTGAGGTAAGACCAGGCGCTGAAGTACCAGAAGTACCACTCGAACCTGCTATACCTATACCAGAAGTACCTGATGAGCCACTTGTACCTGATGAACCATTTTGGCCATTTACACCTGAAGTACCGTTTACACCACTTGTACCATTCACACCTGAACTACCACTTGAGCCAGAAGAGCCTGAGCTACCTGAAGTACCAGATGAGCCACTTTTACCAGAGGTACCAGAAGAACCTGATGAGCCTGAAGTTGTAGATGTTACAACGTTACCAAAGCTAAGGTTACCTGAACCATCTGTTTTAAGAGCCTGACCTGAGGTACCGTCTTGACCTGGTAGAACAAATGACTGACCACTTGTACCATTAAAAATAAAACTGACTGAAGCAGTTGTACCATTGTTGACAATCAGTTTGTCACCTTGTATGTTTGAGTTTGCTGTGAACCCGACTTTCTTTTGTGTACCCATTATATATCGTTACTTTTTATGTTGAAGTTGTAGTCAGGGTCATCACAATCAGCTGACTCAGCGTTGAAGTCTACATCAACCGTCAAAATCACACCACTGACATCATCTAAGAATCTATCATTAAAAGGTGTGATTGTAGGTTGTGTACTGATTGTAAACAAGTCTGACTTTAATCTTAAGAATCTTACTAATCTAAAAGCAATCTCTTCACAATCTGATACAACTTTATTTTGATTTGATTCACCATCAGCAGATACAAACACTAAATCGTAGATTAAGATTTGATAGCTTCTTGTCAGCGCGTACTGACCTACGTTTGTAGAAGTAGGATTTACCCACATACCTGGATAGATTTGTTTAGCCTTAGGTTCACCATTCTCATTGTAAAGTTGGCCGAATCCATACTGACTTATGTTTGGGTCTACTTGAGACCATTGATTGAACACTGAGTCCATACCATTCTGACTTAAATACCCTATACTCATATTGAATATGTTTTTGTTTTGATTGTTTGTTTTTTATGAAGGTCTCGACATCTTGTAACTAAGATGATTGAATATAGCCACAACAGGTAGTTCATAAAGTTGTTGTACTTTGACTAAGTCACCATCAGCAGTCTTTACCAACATATCATATAAACCCCAGTTCTTTTGAAAGTGGGCGGCCTTTGATTCTTCATAAGAACCTGGACTTGAGTCGTCTTCGTCTATGTCGTCGTCTGATTGGCTTGGTTGAAAGAGATTAGTAAACCTTCCAATAATCTCATCTCTACTAGAGAAAAAAAAAGAACGGCACCCATCACGGTCTCTATACTTACTTTGTCTCTGAATAAGTTTGCTCTTTTCTCAAACCCTTCTGCTTTATGTTTGTCAATCTCATAGTCTTCACCATCTTCTTTTACAATCGGTCTGTATATAAGAGCCGTCAGTAAGTGAAGGTTAGCTATAGAATCTTCTTTGAACTGCTCAGCGTCAATAAAGACACCAGCTTCTATCAGGGTCATATCAGGTATAAGACCATATCTTCTACCATCTACTTCTATAATCTTTTCTATAGAAGCGTTTGGTTGTTCAGACAAGAACTGAGTATATTCTACAAGCTTTTTATATTCAGTCATATTCATATCTCTGATGACTTGAGGGTCACAATCCATTATGATTGATATAGATTCAATGAACTTACTTATTTTGTTTGTTGATTGTATAGCCATAATCTCTTGATACTGACCAATCGTTACTTCATCCCAACTTGTTACTTTCTTCATATTGTTTTTTATTTTTAGTAGTCTAAGAACTCTATGTCAAAGTCATAGTCGTTCGTTCTTTTTGTTTTTGTTGTGTAGGTGTAGACTGCGTATCTTGTAGCAGACAAACCATCATCAAACAACTTTATAGGTTCATCAGTCTTCATATCGTTTACCATACGCCATTTATATCTTCTTAGTTCATCTAAGGTTCTCACTGAATCTGAATGAATAAACATCTTGTAAGACTTCATACAATCTATACCTTGTTTGACTTCCTTCATTGATGAGGTGATGTCAAAGCCGGCTCGCCTTACTGACTCAATCGTTTTAGGTTCAGCCGAATCACCAAACATCCTTCTGTCTTTTTCTATACCTAAGTCAATCATCTTTTGAATCAAGTCATCTGTTGTAAGGTAACTTTCGTGTATAATCTCTTTGACCCAGATACGCTTAAAGTTTGTATCAATCCAAACCTTCATAATAGCTGAAGGGTGATTCCAACCCCAGTCAGCGCCATAGATTATATCTTCAAACTTTGCGTGTCTTTTACCTTCTTCATCTATCTCATATAAATCTTCATCAGAAGACCAGTAGTCATAGTTGCTGTACACGAGTTCGTTATTCTTGGCAGGTAAACCTAAGCCGTATACTGACCACTGGTCTTCATCAGTATCTTTGTAACTAAGAATCTGATTGATGATAGATTGTTCTAAGAACGGATTGTCTTTGAATGTTGAATGAAGATATAAACAATCAGGACTACTTTGAAGTCTTAAAGACCAGTGTAAAGCATCAGAAGGATTTTGAGCCATTATGATTCTCTCTGTAGTTCTCATAAACAACTGGTCAGCTTCTTCTTTACTAATCTCATTTACCTCATCTATAAAGATGACATCGTGTTTAAGACCTCTTAGTTTGATTGATTGGTCGATACTGATAAACTGAATCGTGTTTGAGTTTAGTGTATAGAAGTTGTTTGTTTTATTGTGGTCTTCTTCTTTGTATATGTCATAGTCCTTCAACATCTGTAAGAACTCTCTCATAGCGCCAAGTCTTAAAGAAGGAAAAGTCTTACGAGCTATTGTAACGGTCTTTTCTTTGTTCTTGAGACAATATATCAAAAGGTACTGAAGGATTGAGTAGGTCTTACCAGAACGTGAACCACCAACATTCAAGATGAATCTCTTGTCTGTCTTCATCATATCATTAAGAAGTCTGTTACCTTTTATTTGTAGTCTCATTTAGAATCTTGCGTATGAGTTACCATCTTCATCAGTGGCGTCCATACTTATTAGTTTTATTAAGCCTTCGTCATCACCTTTAAGCTTATGTATCTTGTTGAAGCCAGCTGCTATACCTCTCTTAAAAATCTCTGTGTAGTAGGCGAAGCAGTTGTCAGATTTATTCTCATCAAACGAGTACCAGTTACTAAAGATTTGTATGTAACCATTCTGTAAACAATCGTGTCTATCATCTGGGTTTGAATAGTAGAACTTCTTAATCACGTTCTTACCTAAAAGAATCAACATCTTCTCAGCAGGTCTGGTCAGCTTACCTTGAGCTTTACTTACAAGTATCTCACAATAAAGGTCTTTGTTACTTAGATAGACTTTAGGTCTCTCTTTTCTTACATACTTAGTCATTGCTTTGTGTACCCCCTTCAAGTTCTTCTTTTGAGTTTATGATGTGTATATCAAGACCAGTGAATCCTACTTGACCTGAGTGTTCAATCTTCTGAGCAGCGTATAAACCTTGTAACTTATTTAGTTCTTGTCTTATGTTGTAAGATAGTTTATAGTCAGACTTTTGATATGACCTTTGAAGCATAGTCTCTAGCTGAGCCATAGCTTCTTCAACCTTACTTACGTTGTTTGCGTCATAAATCTCAATAATCTTTTCTCTACTTTCTTTTATGAGCTGATATGAGTATGTTTGACCGTATCCTATATCATCCATTAGAAAATCAAGTATCGTCTTTGTAGTAGCCATCTTTTCTGTTCTCATTGATATGATAGCGTTTATGATGTCTTCTTTTTTCCAATCATTTTTTTTAATCTTGTTTGACATAGTTTTGTTATGTTTTTTTCGTTTACTTTATCCATGAATGACAAAAGGTCATCTGTAGGATGAAACCATTCTGTTTGATTCATATATGGTATGTTGATGTCTGAAAAGATTTGATGTAGTGTCTTTTCATATTGTGATGAATCCTTTAGAACTTTTACAACTTGTAAGTTTGACTTTACAATCTTAGATACTTGCTTTATTCTTCTATCAACATCATTGCTTATACCTATCTTAATAAGACCTGTATCTGAGTAAAAAAAGTATAAGTCTTTATTATCATCATAGTGAAGTATTGTATGAAGTATACTCTCAAGTATCAAGCTTCTTGGGTCACCTACTTTTAATCTACCGATAGCTTCAAACATCTCATCTTCATATTTACTAAAAAGTTTTATGTCAGATGGTGAGATAGATTTTGATAGGTCTCTGTGTTCTATAAAGGTCTCTATATCATCACAATTGATGTTTGCGGTGAAGTCTTTATGTGTGATTTTAAATTCCATTTTTTCAGCTTATTTCAGTTCGTTACTTATTATATGATATATGATTGACTTTGTTTATTGTAAACAAAAAGACCTCACCATAAAGATGAGGTCTCTAAATATAATAAAAAGATTAGTGATGTCTAAGTCACAAAGATTATATAAAAAAGTTTACAAAAGTTTTGGTGGTTCAGAAAAAAGGTGTATCTTTGTTGTATAGAAAATCACTTAAAACTAAAAAATATGACTATGAGAACTTACACAATCACAAACATCGACTACTCAGGTAACGACTTCTGCGGAGAAATCTCTGGTGAAGAAGCAGTAAAAATCTTTGACGCTCAACCAAAGTCATACACAATCACACACGATGATATATATGACGACCTTTTTGAAGAGGTACATGACTTCTTCTACGAAGAGGGTATACTTACACCAACATCATTTGAGATTGATGGCGTAAAATATGTATATGGCGGATATACTTATTTGGTAGATTAAAAATGAATCCGTATATTTGATAAACAATATAAAACATACACTATGATGACCTTTACACAATTTTTAGACACAGACAAGATTGATAGCAATCAAAAAGATTTTATCTTATCTTCAACACTTCAAACACTTATAGACGCCAACTGGCCTGGTACTAAGCTAGAAAAACTTTCTGAAGAACACATACTTGAGCTTACTAAGTATGTTGCTGACAACTACAACTTTAGATTTGTAAATCAGTCTTTGATGAACTCTGTTATTGCTGAACCTAAATAAGATGAAGGCTTGTAAACGATGTGGCTCTGATACCAATGGTTACTATCCACAAACAAGAAGTAAAGATGGTCTTAGACCTTATTGTAAGATGTGTGACAAAGCTCAGTCGAGAATCACATATGCTAAGAATAAGACCATACTTAAAATAAAGAGTAAGAACTTTAAGAGAAGAGATTTTACTGGTGAAGAACTGGCACTATATGACAAGTGGTACTCAGAAAGGATTCGTGAGTTTGCTAATGCTAAAGTTGATGCTGAGATACCAAAGCTTGACTACTATACTTTTTACAAAGAAGTTGTTGTGTCACTTAGAAGAAGTAAGAAAATGGATGATTTAGGTATATAGGTTTATTTTCTACCAAAATCAGCAGGTATCTCACCCCATTCTTTAGTCATCCACTTTTTTAGTGGATGACTTTTTTGTTTTAGGTATGTGTTACAAACTTCAACTCTTTTTTGTATATCACTTGCTTTTGTAAAGTCAATCTTTGTTCTAGCTTTTTTATTGTTTACCCAAGATATGGCTGTCATACTATCAGTCCAGATGGTCTCATTTGGTTTATACTTCTCACACCACATCATTGCGTGTACTATAGCTATAAACTCTACAAGGTTGTTTGTTGTATAGTCACACGACCATTCAAACAACTTTTTACCTGTTGATATATCTACTGCTTTATATCCACCTTTACCTGGGTTACCTGAACACCAACCATCTACTGCTATACCTTTATTTGGTTTTCTCATTTTCTTATTTGTTACTTATTAAACATACCAACCCCATTATCTCTGTAAAAGACTTGTCAGATACTTTGTTCTAACTAAGCTAAGTGAATCCAGTAAGAGTGGGTTGGTCGCCACTACTGCTCTAAGGGATATATGATTTAATCAGTCATCATATACCGAACCTTTGATTCTGTCGATGTTACAGAGACCGGGTTGTCAGGGTGGACATAGCCCGGATTTTATTATTAAAACACCGCACAACAAGTTTACTTGTAAGTAACTTTGAGTTTCTCAACTCGATATGTTGTTTGCTTGTTACTGCTCATGATTGCTTTTTATTTTATACTTCTACCTTACTTAACCGCCGGTGGTTCTTACCCACTTCTACACGGAAGGGTTTTGTAAAGCTTACCTTCGCCTTTTATTGACATGATATATATACCATAAGAACAAAAAAGTTTAATCTTTGTCTAAAAAAAAGAGACACCCTAAAGTGTCTCGTTCTCATATCTAAACTCATATCCTTTGAGTGTGGTCTTGTAACCTTTTAAGGTCTTGTATATGTTTTGAACCTTTATATCTAAGTCTCTTGCTGCGTTTGACATAGTGGTATAGACGGCGATTCTTACACCGTCTTTATACACACCTATGGTCTTAGACCTGTTGGTTACATATCCAGCCATACCCCTGTTACTCATACCTTACCTGCTGCTATCTTCTCTAAGAGTTCTACATCATCTTCAGTAAACGAGTTTGGTACTTGACTCAACATATACTTAGCGTGAGTTCTCTCAGAAGTCCATATGTTTGCGCTGTTGTAGTAACCTAAACCAGGTGTACCAACAGCTTTTCTTGCTAAGTTACCATACTTCCAAAGTATATCAACCGATTGGTCAAACATATTATACTCTTTAGGTTTAGGTTGAAGCAGTTGAGCAAGTTGTTTAATCTCTTCAGCTTTTCTTAGAATCACATCATCTGGTAAAAGTTCAATAGCCTCATCATCAGTAAGTTCTATAGCTTCTGAATCATACAACCTCTGCCATTCTGGTCTTAGTTCTACCTTAGGTTGTTTTGACTTTAATAAATCTTGACACATCTGTTCTAAATCTTTTTCGTGTATCTTGATTGTTTGTGGTGATACCATAGAATCAAATGACTTATGTATCTTTACTGCTTCAGTCATAAAGTAAACTGAACCTCTGGTGTTGATGTATAAGCCATCATCTACCATCTTTGTCGCTATATTCTGGAGCGCTACCTTTGTTGGTCTTTTCATATATTTATTCTTTTTTCTTCTTATATATTAAAGTCTGGTAGAAGTTGACAACAAAAGTCAAAAAAATATATATAAGATATATGGTAGCAAAGATTCACTCAACGTTCTGTATCAGATGTAACAAAGTTTTTACAGAAGATGAACCAAGACACGCAAAAGACAAGTGTAAAAGTTGCTATACATATACTTGGACTAAGTCTAAAATGGATATACAAGACAAAACGCCTACGTATACTCATTGTAGAACTTGTAACATATCTTTTAGTGACGGTATACATAAGAATGGTAAACCATCTAAAAGAGCTTCTAAGGGTCTTTGTAAAAAGTGTTACAACAAAGTAGCTACAAGATTTTGTGAGAAGTGTGGCGCCAACAAAGGTAAGAAGTGTCACGGCCATTGTTCTTTATGTAAGATTGAATCTGGTAAATGGAAAAAAAAGACGGTTGTACCATCTAAAATAAGTAAGACCAATATGGATTTAATCAGATGTGTTTTGACCAGATATAAAAATGGCGCCAACACTTTAGTTGACCCATTCATTGTTGCTGACCTTTACCTGACTATATTTACCTCTGGTGAATCTGGCTACAAGAATCCTGTTGGTATGGATATAGATGGGTTTGATGAATCAGCTCAAGTGATAGCTATGTTGAAGCTACTAAAAATGACGTATGATAGGAACAAATGATTGTAAAAAAGTTGGTTGTAACTAAACACTCTCACTACTTTAGAGTGGTAAAGAACCTGACTAAGTCTGGTTTATATGTTGTTGAGTACGAAAAAGAGATTTGTATGTTCGACAACAAGAAGCAAATCTTTACGGTTGATGAGATGTTTGAATCTATCTGTAGACATCGTGACGCCTATCTTCGTAACAAAAAGATAGAGAAGGTCTTAGAAAATATATATACACCATGAACGGACACAAATGGGTTGAAGACAACTATACCTTCTTAGAGACTTGGTCTAAAAGATGGTCACCAAATTATTGGGATGAACTTATATCCTTCTATTGCTTATACATAGATTCAAACTGGACTAAGTTTTCTGCTATACCTGACGGTGATGATAGACTTCGCTTCACTCAAACTTGGATGAAGAACAACGTTGGCTGGCGTAACTCAGACTTCAATAAATCAATCAGGGTGAACTCAATGGATGAAGAGTATGATATACCAGACATAGCAGAAGAAAGCTTTATAGAAGTTACTTGTGAGACTGACAGAGAAGATATAAAAGACTTTATGTTGGACTTAAGTAGAAGGTTTTCTGAGTATGATGTCAGCAGGATTATGTTGATGAGAAAAATCTACATAGGCTTAGATACACATGAGAGAGTTCTTTACGATATGTACTTTACTCAGATGTTGTCTATGAGAGCCATCGGTAAGAAGATTGACTTACCACTATCAGCCGTTTACAATATGTTGAACGACCTAAAAATAAAACTAAAACTATGTGCTGGGATTTAATCTTAATGATAGCCGCTGTTGGTGTGATGTGGATTAACTCAGAACCAACTCAAAGACTTAGAAGTCTATACAAAAAGAATGACTGGTTTATGAGGCTTATAAACTGCTCACTGTGTTCTACCTTTTGGATTTATGTCCTTACATCTATCTACCTAGGTCAGTTCAACATAGGTGAGGCCTGTATATCAGCCATTATATCAGAGTTCCTCTCAAGAAAAATAAACGAAGGTTCATTATGATTTGTAAAGTGTGTTTAGAAGACAAAAATATAGAAAGCTTTAGTATCTGTTCAAAGCTTAGAGGTAAAGAGTACAGGGTAAAGACCTGTGGTTCTTGTACATATAAAATAAAAAAAGAAAATGGTAAGACTACTGCGTATCATAAAACATATCCTGATAGATGGAATCAGTATCAAAAAGAGTATACCAGGATTAAAAACGGGTACTACGAAAAAAGAAAAGAAGAAAATGAACGAACTATTTAATCGTGTTGACCAAATGATGATGTCACTTGTTGGTCGAGAAAATCATAATCACAACGCTCAAGTCATCAGAGAGTTGTTCAATCTACATAATGAAGTTTACCCAGGTAATCCTGAACATAGTACATCTTGTGGTGGTTGTAGACAAAGAGTCTATCAAAGACTAAAACAATGGTGGATTGATAATAAACAATCTTAGCAAAATCAAACATATCTAAAAAGTAACCTAAACAACATGCCTATAGAAAAGAAACAAGGTGAGACTAAAGACGACTTCATATCAAGATGTATGTCTATAGAGATTAAAGATGGTAAACCACAAGACCAAGCTTACGCAATTTGTATCACAAAATATGAAGACTTTGCTAAAGGTAAAACACAATCTGTAACAGACAACACTTGGTCTACTGAAGCGCCAATCTCTATACAAATGTCTAAAATAAGTTTTGACTATGATGATACACTATCTACAACAAGAGGTAAAGAGATGGCTAAAAGAGCCATTGAACGTGGTGATGAAGTTTATATTATATCTGCTCGTAACGATAGGTCTGGTTTGCTTAGTGTTGCTGATGAGCTTGGTATACCTTACTCTCATGTATACGCTACTGGTTCAAACAAAGCCAAAGCCGAAAAAGTAAAAGAGCTCGGTATCAGTAAACATATTGATAACAACGCTTTAGTCATAAGAGACTTACCTGGTGTTGGTCAAAAGTTTAAGGCTCAAAGAAGAGTCATCTTTAATGAAGATTTTGATGAGGCTTCTGTTGCTGATTATATCAGTAAAGGATTCAAAGTTCATATTCGTTCATCTCGTAAGATTCATAAAAAAGACAAGAAGGTTTGGAATAAATTAAAGAAGGTAGGTCTTACAGAAGATGTGATGGTTTTTGGTGAAGTAAAAGACTTAGACAAGAAGTATGAATATGATTTGCTTATGACCGGTCAAGACCCTATCTTAGAGAGATTAAAGTTGATGGGTGAAGATGGTTCTAAATATAAAGTCTTAAGTTCTAAACGTATAGATTCGATTCAAGAAGCTTTTGCTGCTGAGACAGAACTTATGAAGGATGTAAATCTAAAGTTTATTAAAGTTCTTACCAGATATACCTATGAAGAGATTGCTGGTATACCTGAAGCTAAATCTGGTTCGAGACCGTTTTGTAGTCAACTAAGAAGTACACCTACAAAGATGTATAGCTTAGAAGAGATTGATTCACTATCAACAACTCACTTAAGTGATATGGGTTTACCTCAAGATGTCTTTCAATATAGAGGTGGGTTCTATCATAATCCTGTTACAAAAATCACAACTGCTGGTTGTAGACACTTTTGGAAGGTCAACGTTGTAGTTGAGGCTTAGTCTCAACCTCACTTATGAGTAGTTGAACAATAAAAAAAACCCATCTTATTTAGATGGGTTTTGTGTTTTAAATAATCTTTGAATCTTTTGCTTTCTAAGTTTTACTCTGTAAGCTTTATTTAGCCTATCAAAAGTGGTTGATTGATATAGTTTACGCTTCATTTGCTCTACCAAGTTTAGTTTGTAAATCATTTACTATATTATAGTAGTCAAGTTGTTGTTGATATGTAAGTCCAAGACCAACTGAGCCAAAGCAACATTGAAAGCTATCACCTGACATAAACGAGACTCTGTTGTCTGGGAACGTACCACCCTCATTACTTTCTGTGTTTGTACCTAAAAGTACACCATCATTATAAGCAGACATATCAGTAGAAGAGATTCTTGAGCTCACAAAGAATCCTTTTGTATTTGAGTAGCTATCACTTGTGTAACCTGCGGCTCTTAATCCAAAACTAGCTCTAAATAAAACACCACCTGTCTCACTTGAGTTTAAGTATAGTTCACATTGGTCTGTAGCTGCGGCGCTACCACTAAAGCTATAAGCCTCATATATACCCCTTTGTGACTTAGAATATAAAGCAGAGTGAGCGTCATTTATATCACCACCTAAAACTTGTGACCACTTGTAAGCAGCTGGTGGGGAAGTTGTACCAGTAGAATCAGTCACATACAACTTCCAATACTCAAAGTTTGAGTTGATACCATTTGATGAGAAGGTTGTTGTACCTTCACCCGCATAATATAAATCCAACCAAAATGAACCAACCTTATAGTTACCAGACGCTTCTAAAAGTAAAGACTCTTTTTTTGAACCAATCATAGGCCACATCAATCTAATCTTATTAAAGATACCTTTTTGCTTAAGAGATATAAAGAAGTCATTTATATAGTTAGCTGTATCAACGGTGATGTTCTCAATTGCTGATAGTCTGTTTATGTAAGCCTGAGCGTTTGGGTCTGTTACTGATATACCTAAAGTAGCTTCTGTTATATTGTCGTTACGAATAATCATATATTTATATTTTATTTTTAGTCTATGTAGTCAGTCATTATAGTTCTAAACTCTGCGTTCCAGAATATAGTTGTATCAACCTCACCAGTCAGTGTAAGCATGATAGCGCCTTCGTTACCAAGTTCTAAGTGTGAAGTAGCAGTATCAAAGTTTGTCTTTTCTACAACGTCAGTTGTACCAACCTGATATGAATAAGTACCACCATTGTTGTAAAAAGTAGCAAAAAGTTCAGCGCCATAAGCCTTTGAGTTACCACCATTTGGATGATACCCAACAACAGAAGCTTTTACACTCATTGCGTTGTATCCTGTTTGAGTACCAGGGCTTTCTATAAAAGTAAACCAAGCCGTAGTTTTAGTATCATCAGTTGTCATACCTGTACCTGTTGAAGTCCAGGATGTAGTAGTCAAAGTATCAACTGCTGTAAAAGCCGTGTTTATTTTATTTCTTGCGTCTAAACCAGAATCACCATTGTTTATTTGTGTTAAGCTCATATTTTATATTTAGTTTTTTAGTCAATCCAAACCTCTTCATCAACCCATTCACCTTCATCAACCCAGAAAGCCGTAGCTAAAATCCAGTTTGAAGTTGGTGGCGGTGTAGGTTCTTCACCTTGTTTTACACCTATCTGGTAACCAGCAAGTATCATTTTTTTTCTTATAGCAGCCCAGTCGATTGTACTCATATCTTATATGTTTGATTTAGTTTTATTTGTTTTTAGTTTATTTTTCTTATGTAGTAGGAACTACCTCTACCACCAATGTCAAGTGAGTTGGCGTTTAATAAAACTATAGTGATGTAACAATCTTTAGTCCAATCCACAGATAAACCAGATGGATTAGCACCTGTCGTTGTCAGACCAGTCTCATTACCAACGATTGATGTGAATCCTACTGTACCTAGACCAGTACCATTTGCTGTATAGACAGCAAAAGTTCTTATGAATCCAAAGGTTCTGTTACCACCAGAAAGTGACTGAGCTAGTAGCAATTTTGTAGCTGGTGGTGAAGAACCTACAGTAGACGAGAATGTTGACCCATATAAGTAAACCCTTCTTGAATATGTGGTGTTTGGATAGCCAGACAAACTATAGAACTCTATAAAATCACCATCCTTAAAAGTGTTTGCTGGTATCAATTGCTGATATGTTACAACTTCTGACGCGGTAAATGATACAGTTGCGCCATATGTTGTTGAGCCATAAAAATATATAGTTGGTGTCGTACCACTTGTACCTGATGAGCCATTTTTACCTGATGTACCTGATGAACCATTCTGACCATTTACACCAGAACTACCTGATGAGCCGCTTGTACCAGATGAACTACTCGTACCAGATGAGCCACTCGTACCAGATGTGATACCTGGCGCTGAAGTACCACTTGTACCAGATATACCAGCAGAACCACTTTGACCAGAAGGACCCTGAAGACCAGGGAATCCTCTATCACCTTTGTCACCCTTCTCACCTTTTCTACCATTGATACCTGAAGTACCGTCTTGACCACTTTGGCCTGAAGTACCGTCTTGTCCACTTGAGCCTGAAGTACCTGAAGTACCATTTAATCCTCTCGGACCCGTCAAGCCAGTTCTACCTATATCACCTTTTTGGCCGTCTTTACCAGATGTACCATCTTGACCTGAAGTACCAGAAGTACCATCTAAACCTTGAGGACCCTGTAAAAGACCTCTTATATCAGTTGCTAATTTAGAATCTTCTTGAGCAGTGGCTAAGTGTTCGACCTTGTTGTCTATCTCTTTAATATATCTACCATCAGATAGCTTTTTATATATGTAGTTTTTGTCTGTCATATTTATTATATTCTTTTTAGGTCAAGTTGTTTACGCTGAAGGTGGTACTGGATACCAGGGTGAACCACCACTACCACCACCACCTGTTGTAAGTGTATGGTATCCTTTTGTATAGTTTACATATATATCCCAGTCAATCACTTCAGATGTCTGACCAGTCAAAGTCATTTTTACTGATTGTGTACCTGAAGCAGAGAAACTCACACCAACCGTTGTAAAGTCAGTCTTAGTTTGATAGTCAATTGAACCACCCACTTTTGTAAGAGCAGAACCACTATGTCTAAATCCACCAAAAACCTTTGATAGGTAACCTTTTGTACCATTGGCGTTTATAGCTGAACAACTCATATTTAAAAAACAAGTGTCACCGTAACCCATAGGTATCATTTTAAGTTCATAAGTAACAGCGCCTGACATAGTAAAAGACAAGTAAGCGTTGAAGTTCACCGTCTCTAAAGTAGGTGATTGAGTTGAACCTGTGATACTATAGTAGTATCTATCACCACGAGCTTCTGTATAGTAGTAGGTATCTACACCACTTTGTGAAGCTTGTATCACGACTCTTACACCATCATATATGTTGTTCTTAATAAGTAGATTCTTTACAGCCATTATCTTGCTTTCTTATTTAGTTCTTTTAGCTCTTTTGTAAGCTCATTCAAGGCTTGTTTGAGTTCATCAAACTTGTCTGTGAGGTTTGCGTGTTTATTTATGTGGTCATTCTGTAAGATGTCAAGTTTGTTCTTAGTCTCATAGCTTAAAAGCTTTACTGACTTCAAATCATCCATTGTAGATTTTAAGAAGTAACCTAAGATGGTCAACATGACACCACCTATAAGTGTAAGTATATCAATCATCTCCATTTTAGCCTAAGTACTTTTTTAAGAACTTCAACTCTTCATAAGTCAAATCTTTGTAACCATCTTCTAAGTAGATGTCTGAATCATATTGTCTTTGTGAAGGATACATATCGAATGTAGCCTTGTTGTATAATGGTAGGTAAACAATATACTGACAGATATAATTTGTAACTCTTGTAGACCAGAACTCACCTAAGTTCTTCATCTCTTCTCTAAGATACTTCATCTCAGATAGGTCAGAGTTTGTTGTGTTCTCTGAAGATTGTTTTACAACACCAGCGTTACGAATCTTTAAGTAAAGATGTGGTAGCGCCATATAAGTCGTCCAGTAAACTAAAGACTTAGAACATAAGTCAAGTAAGTCCCACTCATAAGTAGAAAAAGTAACACCTGTACCACTGATGTAGTTTGAGGTTTTAGTCATTATATCATTATATAATGGTGTACCTAAAAGGTCTTGTATGTAAACATCTTGAGCGTTCGATACAAATGGATATATCTCATCCACATCGATTGACTTACCAAGAGGTGAGTATGTTTTTAGATAGTTGTCATCTATAAAAAGTGAATCAGCCATATTTATTGTTGTATGATTTTTATTGGTACGATAGGTTCAATACTTGCTCTAGCAACACCATTGTAAACTAAGACTTCTTTGAACGCATCAAGAATAAGTTTTCTCTCAGGTTTAATCACCATTGCGTCAAAGATTTCCCAAGACTGAAGTAACTCAGATGAGTAGCCAAGTTTACCTGGTGTTTGTATACCTAAAAGTTGAGGGTGGGCTCTATGAGCTGTGATGATTTGTTGTACAATCTGGTCTGCTACTTGTAAGAGGCGAGCGTCTATATTTGTAGCGTCTAAAGTATCGATGTCTGGCGCTAAGTCTTTACCATCAGAATATAAAATGATTGCTTTACCAGCGTTCTTTGCGCCACCGTGTTGAGACTTAATAGCTTCAGAGTTCATTCTTCTTTCTTCAGGTGTAGGCTTCTTGTAGAACTTAAACACGATTGAAGGTGAGAATCCATTGTTGATCGCTGCTAAGTTGTACTCAGCCATTAAACCATCAGCTTTAATCCATCTCAAAGCAGAAAAGTAGGTAGGTAAAGAGTAGTAGTTCATATTGTTGTCTTCACGTTTAATAAAAACAAGTTGTCTTACTGATTCACCATTTGGGTCATAAGCTTCGATTTTTCTTGGTGGATTCTGTTTAGTGTTTGACCAGTTCTCAGAGTAGTAGTAACAATCAACGTCACCATCTTCATCTCTTTTACCACAAGCTATACGAGAAGCGTCAATCCAGTTCATATCAACTATACGAGTTCTATCCATAGAATAAATAATCTCAAAACAAGAGTAACCAAACGTTTGTTGGTCACGGGTTACAAGCCAGAAAATCTTGTCAAGTTTGCGCCAGAAAGGTACTAACTTCCAGTTGTTTACTATGTACTGGCTTGACAACTCTCTTGTCTCATCAAATAAGAATCCGTTACCAGCAATCAAGTTTGTTTTTGACTCAATGATTGAATCGTGTAAAGAAGATGAGTTACGGTACTCTAAAAGGTCTAGCGGGAACTGATTGTTGGGTCCGTATAAAACCCAGTCATATCCTTTTTGTTCTTTTGGTTGTGGTAACTCTATGTTACGCATGTTGATTGTCTCAAGAATGTCTTCACCTCTTACCACTTTAGGTTCTGGTGTTTGTTTTGTAAATCTGTCAAAGAAAGCCATATTATCGTTTAAGGACTTTTATATTTTTAGCAGGTCTATCTAAAGTAGCCCAGACCTTAGATTCTTCTACAAGTACTTTACCCGTCTCAAGTACTTTTGTGTTTGCTGTAACAACATATGACCACATACCTGGTCTCATATCTATCTTTGGTGTTGCTAGGTTCTCTGGTACGCCTACTACTATATCAAATCTCGACCACTTGTTGCTCGGTTGTAAATCAGTCGGGTAGAATGATTTTACTTGACCTGATACATCATTTGTGAACGTGAATAAGAAGCTAGCAGTAGAACCATAATCCATAGATTCTCTAAGAGACATCCAAACTGATTGTGTGATTCCTGGTGTAAAGTATGTCATTATTTACGGTTGCTTTATTTATATGTTTTCTAAAATCTTTTTTGTTTTTTATTTGGTGGATTAGAAAAGTTGCTGTATATTTGTAAGACAAAAGACATAAACAATATAAAAACAAACACTATGAGAACTCAAGAGACAATCAACAACATCAAAAACCTAGTATCAGGTATGACACAACAAGAACAAGCAGACTTCATCTGGTCTATCATCAGTGAGACAACTTTAAAAGACGCTACTATGAATAGAGTAGATGGCGGTTACGAGATTGTTTTAGAGATGGATGAAGAAGATGAAGAATAATTTGGTAGATTAAAAAACAATCCGTATCTTTGATAAACAATATAAAAACAAACACTATGAGAACTATCGACATCAAATCACTTTTAATCACAGACGCTAACATCAAAGCTTTAAGAGACGCTAAGATGACTCAAGACAAAATCAACAACACATTCATCAAGTTTTACAAACAAGACGAATCAGACTGGGTTCAAATCTCTGCTGGTGAACTTGGTATCGTAGAGTCTCAACTTCAAGTCTATACTCTTGAAGAACTTCTTGAGAGAATGGCTTTACGCCTAATCGGTGAACCTTGTGAGTGTGGTAACTGCGAGTATGTTCGGTTTGAGATTTTCTAAAAACAAAAAACCCATCAGTTGTTTGACTGATGGGTTTTTCTAAATCTGTAATCGTAGTGGTTTACAATAATCCAGCAACGATAGCTGGGTCTACTTCAGCAGAACGGTCTTGTTCGAATCCTTTAAGAGTCAAAACATAGTTTGAACCGTCAGCCTTAGCTGTACCAGAAGTTGAAGTACTTGTAAGTAAATACATACCTTCTACTTCACCTGGGTACCAGTAGATTCCATTAGAATCTTTGATGATAACCGCTAGGTCTCTTTGAGTCAAAAGACCCAATATATTTCTCTTAGTTACGTCTCTTCTTGGGATAGTAAGTGTAAGAGTTTGTTCAAATAAAGCTGAACCTGCTTCTACTGACTTCACTAAGTCTTCTGTAAAAGTTGCTGAGTTACGATTGAACTCGAACTCATAGAATGAAGTCATAGCCGCCATTGTGATTGCTGATACGGTACCGCCTGATTGTGTAAATCCTGTGATGTTGTCAAAGTCTGTTAAATAAACCTTTGTCAAACCACCTATGTTGTTCGCACAATCCTTAGCTATCCCGCCTGAAAATGATATACAAGCCATATGTTTGTTTTATTTTTTTATGTCCTCTAAGGATTATGCGTATAAAGCAATCTCTGCTCCATATAAGTAGTTTACACCAAACTTCAAAGAAGTAGCAAATCTCTCAGTTCTTGCGCCAGAGATGTTTCTTTGTGGTATGATGATGATGTCATCCCAATCAGATACTAAGTCAGTCAAGAAGAACACCTTGTCAGAGTTGAACGCTACCATTTGTTTAGCAGTCAAAGCTGAAGTAGGGATTAATCTATATCCTAAGTAGTTTAGTTCTTTGTCACCTACTAAGAATAATCCACCAGTAGTAGAAGCTTGAGCTTGTTTGTAAGCAAAAGCAATCTCTTGAGATACAAAGATTTTGAAGTTAGCAGCTGAACGAACTTCAGCAGGTACACCACTTAAAAGTCTGTTTAGTTCACCAACAACGTTTGTAGATACGATAGAAGAAGCAGTAGCCGCAATGTCAATCACGTCACCATCAGCTTGAAGTTGCTTAATCAAACCATCACATAAAGAGTAAGGGTAAGAAGATGTACCAGTGTTACCTTGGAACATCACTTTTTCTAAGTCTGAAGATACTTTTTCTGCAACGTAGTTTACTACGAAGTCTGCGTATGAAGTAGGTACTACTTCTTCGTTGTTTGAACCTGCTCTTAATTGAGCTGACAAGTAGTTTGCTTCGAAAGTAGTTGCGCAATACTCAAGGTTTACCTTAAGGTCACAAACTTCCATAGTTTTTTGGTTCAAAGAACCTTCACCCGTAGATGAGAATGAACAATCTTCTGCTTGAAGGATGTTACCTAGGTCAGAATAAGCTAATTTAATTTTAGACTTTACGTTTGGTACCAAAGTCAATTCGTTCTTAGCTAAACCTGTTGTAAGAACTTTCTTGAAGAATCCTTCAGCGTCCTTACCGTAAAATGTTGTGTTATCTGTTAAAGCCATTTTAGTTTTTTTATTTTTTTGTAGTCTATACCTAATATGTAGGATTTGACTTATTTGTTTTTAGCGGTTCTTAGCGAACTCTTTGATACGAGCTTCTACCTTAGCAAACTTGTCTTCAAGTTTAGGTTCAGCTTTTGTGATAGACTTTGTAGCAGCAGTTGCTGAGAACTTTTCTTCTACTTGTTTTTTGTAGTCGTTCATAGCGTCGTCTTTTTGACCTACCAACTCTTTTAGTTTAGTTACTTCATCCATCAACTCAGAAAATCTTGAGTCAATCATTGATGATACTTCTTCAGCTGTAAGAGCCTGTGATACTGGTGCTGCTGGTGTAGCTTCAGCCATTGGTTGTTCTACTGGCATATCGGTCGTATCTTCTACAGATTCTACCACACCACCAACAACAACGATTGTTTTACCACCTTCTAATACCCATCTGTCATCAGAGGCAGGCATTGTCATAGCTTCATCTGTAAAGATTGCTGTACCAACGCCGATAGACTCACCGTCATAAAAGATTGGTGTTGAACCATCACCTAACATAGATGAACCAAGTTTAATTTGTTTTTCCATTTTTTGTTCTTTATTTTTTAGTTGTAGTTCAAGGTCAGCTAAAATCTCAACCGAAAATCCTTTTACTTCATTTGTTTTTACCTTCTCATCCCAGAAATCCTTGTCTATGATTTTTACACCACCAAACCAAGTACCTTCAGGTAAATCAAATCCAAGATTTTTGGATTTGTCTTCACCACTATCAATCACCCAGTTTTGAGCTACGAAAGCTTCAACTTTTTTGTCTGAGTGTTGTAGGTTTATATTCTTACTATTCAAGTCTGAGTTGAACTTTGAAGCTATCTTGTCAATCTCTTCTGCTGAGAACCTTACATAGTACTCACCATTAGTATCGTCACTTCTGTAAATCAACATGTT